>JAUZST010000270.1:215315-225513 GCA_034779995.1 Parotocinclus haroldoi | reverse complement strand
GTGTGTGTGTGTGTGTGTGTGTGTGTGTGTGTGTGTGTGTGTGTGTGTGTGTGTGTGTGTGTGTGTGTAAAAGAGATGGAAAAATACGTTTTTATACTGGGCCTCAATACCTGAGTCTGTACTGTAGATCGATTTTGATTCTAGGCTTTTTTTTTTAAGGGAAGTTGTCGGCACATCAGGTTTGTTTTCACACAAAAAATGCACCGGCTTTTATTCTTGTAAACCTTCCTTAATGCATTGTTCATTTTATTAGTATTCATTTTATTTATTTTCATCGGTCAAGAGTTCAGAAAGATTGTCGCTGAAGCTGATCACTTATATGTTGCACAGTGCAAAAGTCTATGGCCACCATTTGATTAGATACACCATTGTTTTAGCGACGGTAAAATGGCCATCTGTAAATATTTCTCAGGCTCTTTATGAGACACACAGCTGATAGACCAGTATAACCGTACACTTCGATACGCCTGCATATTCTGCCGCTTCCTTCACACTATGGCCTTTGACGCTCCCAAATGCAAGCACTCCTTGTTGCCAGTCATTAACATTTGCTTTTGTCAAATTAACACTTGATCATTTGTCACACACCCCGGAATTATGCGTATCCTGAGCCTGAAGTACTAACCAGCTTAAACACGAGGTGACTCGGGTGCTGACTCTAACCTTCTGTCTGTTCATGGGTTCAGGCTTTCCTCCACAGGTGGGAGATCCTTCGCTGTGGCAGCTCCCACCCTCTGGAACTCTCTGCGTTTGTCTATTAGCTCTGTTTCAATTTAGGTCTCGTCAATCTTTTCTATTGTCTTCCTCTATTAATGTCTGCTCGTTTTAAACTGTGCATCTCTTATGTTGTGTCAACTGCATTTGCCTTATGTTGTACTTGTTGTAAAGTCCTTGGGTTTTGTCACAGACACTACATAAATTAAACTTATTCTTCTTCTTTTTTTTCTGAGGAGGAGCATATTTGCTTTGACCGTCCCATACACTTAACGCAAACAGTATTTGGCATCATTGGGATGCCAAGGTGACTCTTTGGCAGTTTGAGAAGCTTGATAAAGAAGTGTAACAGTCAAGATACCACTTGATCACACAAGTTAGAGGGTAAAACGAGATCAATCCAAGATTGATATTTCTGGGTTTATATGGTGTTTTCTGTTGGTGTGTTTATTCTCCCACCTTCCAAAAACAGGCCAATGTGATGACTGTTGAGTCTGTATTGCCCCTGAGTGTGAGTATTTGGATGAGTGAGCATGTGATGCCCCGGGATGGCTTGGCACCGGATTCATGCTGGTCAACCCACTCATTCTGGATGTTCCATCAGCATGAACAGCAGAAATCGAGAATAATCAGAACAGCCATCACTTTCCTATGTTCTTGGCTGACAGAAGTGGATCCTGATGTGGTCGTCTGCTCTTTTGTAGCCCATTTGCCCCAAGGATTGCTGTACTTAAGAGGCAATTTGCTGCTGTTTGTGTTTGTTCAAGTTCTTGTACTTTACTTGTGGGATCATTAACAACGTGTCTACTACAACAGAACTTCTGCTAGATTTTGTCTTTTTTTTAGCCTCATTCTAACTAACTGTGCTCATTCTGATGTTCGTCTAAAACAGATACAAAAGTCTTAGGCCGCCATTAGGCTTGTTGATTTAGTAATGGCATAATGACTGTCTATTAACGATTGGGTGCAGAAATGTCACTTCATAATTCTTTTCCCACTGCTCTTCATGCCGGTCTTTGTGAGATTTAACAAATCTTAGCCTGTTCCTCTTCTGGCAAAAGTGGGTTCTTGGGTGCTACCCTTCCAAAAAGATTTTTGATCAAGCTTCCAGATGGTAGAAGGGTTAACTTCAGATGAAGCTCACACTATTTGCCACTGTTTTTCTTGTTTGTTTCTTTCCTGTGTTTATATATATATATATATATATGGTCTTTTTAGCAGTGCTAAAACAATAGTCTATTTGTCCTAAAGGTGGCCTAAGACTTTTGTACAGTACTTTTATATTAAAGATTGAACGCTTTTCACCCTTGACCAAACATCTTGAACTCTGGGTCCAAGAAGAACAAAAGTGTAATTGTAAAAACATCCTAAGAGAATCTGAGTGCGACCTGTGAAGGGTAATATAATTACAGAAAAAGCTTACCAGGCCGGGTGATGGAGAATGGAAAAGTAGGATTGATTGGGTCTTATCAGAGCCTGCAGCTGACACTTGATTGCCAGGTGAGAGCAGCAAGACTCTAGATCATTTGGGATGGCGCTCTCTCTCTCTCTCTCTCTCTCTGTTGTTTACTTATCAGTGTGGGACGGGTAGAAAGCAGGAGAAATGTGAAAGCTGCGAGAGTAAATGCTATTGCTGATTTGACCTGTCAGGTGTGAAAGTCATACTGAAAAGAGCAGAAATGTCTCACATCTTGCTTGCATCTCTCAGTTTTGCTTGCATTTACAGTGCTTATAAAAAGTCATTATGTTAGGGTTTTTTTCAGACATCCTGAAATTAAACCTCATTTATAATATAGTTTTCTGGATTTTTGAATAGGGTTTGCGTCATAAAATTCAAGGAAGGAGAAAAAGGCAACAGTTTCTGAAAAGTAATACGAAGAAAAACTAGAACAATAGGATCGGAAAAGTGGTCAGCTCCTTGTTTCAGAGCTCTGTAGAACCACCTTTGGGTTAAGGGTCTTGCTGGACTTAACAACAGCAGCCTGCTGGAGATTGAACCCTGGACCTTCTGGTTCATAGTCCAGGATCTTTAGATATGTCTCTATCAGCTTAGATTTGAACATTTCCTAATTCCTCCTTATTGGCTGTTTAAGTTGGGGCAGTTTTGTGATAAGCAGCAATGGACTGCTCTCCATTCACAAATATCCTGTTTCTTTCAGGATTCTGACATGGAAGTTCTAAGGCATTCATCATAAGCCGCTGTGTTGGTTTTTGGTTGTGCATTTGGTGTCTTTGTCATCCTGGAAGGTGAGAAACCTGCCTATCTATTTCCATATCTTCATATCTGTCACCCTGAACAATTTCCTAGTCACTTCGGAAGAAAAATACTTTCTTAACCTAATGCTGCCACCACCATGCTTTACAGTGGGGATGGTGTATTTCAGGTTTGTGTGTTTCTTTTTTTTTTTTTTTTTTTTTTTTTTTTGTGGTTTGTTTTTATTTTAGTCACGTAACCAGAACACCTTTTCCCACGTTTCCCTCTTGGCACCATGGACTATGGACGAGAAGGTCCAGGGTTCAAGTCCCTCTTCTGCCACAGTTGGGTCCCTCAGCAAGGTCCTTAATTCACAACTGCTTGGATTGTAAGACTGTATGAATTGTAAGTTGCTCTGAATAAGGGCGCCTGCTAAACGACATCAATGTAAATGTTATACAGGGCAGCTCTGTGTAAAGCCTATGAGATTGTTGTCACATACACAGACTGGCCAATCTCAGCCATGACTTACAGAGTCCATCAAAGGTTCCACTGATCTCTTGGTAGCTTCTCTGATCAATATCCTCAAGTCTTTGTGTCATCCACTCTGGAGGGATTAATCAATTTAAGCAATTTTCTGGAGATTCCACACACTTTCCACCTCTTATACAATTCTGAATGGTACTCTGGGGGATAGCTAAAGAATTTGTTTACTCCTACTAATGTAATATTCCACGATAGTTTAGAGCATTTTCCATCCATGGTTAATTCTTCATCATAGCATAAACGTCTAGTACTGAAATCCTCAAGGAGTTTTATCTGGGACTCCTAAAAATCACTGCAGATCATTTCAAATGAAATCCAAATTCTGATAAGTGATCTGGAAGGAAACTGGTTGTACGTAATGTTCATGATGGTTAGTCTAAAGGTGTTGATCACTTATCCAAATAAGGTATTTTACTGGTTAAATTTGAAAATAGTCTGATTACTTCACTTTGAGTTTCTGCTGTGTACATACAGATGGAAAAATATCAGTTTAAATTAAGTTTTAAATAAAAGCTCACAAAAAGATTAGGATTTTAAGAGTGTGCAGTTAAAAACGTGTTAATTCTTGTAATGACACATGGTCTGTTAATGTAGATTTACACTACTGTACAAAAGTCTTAGACCACTCTTAGATGCGCTTTAACAATGATATACTTACTAAATATAAGGTATTGTCGATGATTGAACCCAAACATATCACTCTACTCTACTAATCCTCTTTTCTTTGTGAGCTTTAGCATATCTTAGCCTTTTCATCCTGTTCCCGTTCTGATAAAGTGAATTCTTGGTTACTACCCTTTCAAAAACATTCCTAAACAGGCTACTTCAGACTGTAGAAGGGTCAGTCTGCGATCCAGATGAAGCTGCCAGATGCTGCTGTTGCTCAAATGTAAGCTGAGGTAAATACGAAAGATTGCGGCCTAAGACTTTTGCACAGTACTGTATCTCTGACGAGCTCTGGTATTAAACCGTTCTTACGTTTTTACTGCGGTCAGTCCACCTTATGATGTTTCTGTTTCTGTGTGTAAAGTAAATAAGGAGGGTTGCAAGTGCAATCAAATTTCATGAACTTACGTAAAGAACATCATTTTTGCGGTATAGTCAAAAACATTATTCAGTTCACACTGTCACCAACGACCACTATGACAAAAACCAGGAGCGGTCTGGAGCCAACACACCAGTTCTCATGTCTGTGTCACATAGGGGTGGGGGCAGTGGCATCCTGACTGCCAGTCTGTTGTAGTTTCAATTCCAACCCAAGCCCTCTCAAACTTCTGTATGCCCATGAGTTGCAAATACATAAATACATTTATCACTCTCTGTTTCATTTCAGCCGTTTGCCACAATCAAAAAAGTTCATTTGATTTCTCATTAATGTACACTCAGCATCCCATCTTGCCAGGAAAAAAAAGACGTAGACATTTTTAAAAATGTATTTAACCCCACGCCCCCTGAAATATCACATGATCATAAGTATTCAGACGCTTTGCTCAGTATTTAGTAGAAGCTCCTTTTGAGCGAGCGCAGCCATGAGTCTTCTTAGGAATGATGCAACAATTTTCTCACACCTTGATTTGGGGATTCTCTGCTATTTTTTCCTTGCAGATCCTCTCCAGGTTTGTCCGGTTGGATGGTGAACGTTGGTAGAAAGCCATTATCAGGTCTCTCCGCAGATGCTTAATTGGGTTTAGGTCAGGTCTCTGGCTGGGCCAGTCAAGAATGGTCACAGAGTTGTTCCGAAGCTGCTCCTTTGTTATTTTAGCTGTGTGCTTAGGGTCATCGTCTTGTTGGAAGGTGAACCTTCGGCCCAGTCTGAGGTCCTGAGCACTCTGAAGGAGGTCTTCTTTCAGGATACGTCTGTTGTTTTGTCCTTGCAGCTGAAAAACACCCCCATAGCACGATGCTGCCACCACCATGTTTCACTGTTGGGATTGTATAGGGCAGGTGATGAGCAGCGTCTGGTTTTCTCCACACGTACCGCTTAGAATTAACGCCAAAAAGTTCAATCTTCGTCTCATCAGACCAGAGAATCTTATTTCTCATAGTCTGGGAGTCTTTCATGTGTTTTTTGGCAATCTTTGTGGGCTTTCATATGTCTTGCACTGAGAAGAGGCTTTTTTCCCCAAGATTTTTTTTCTCATTTACATTGACATGCACTGTGAGCTGTGAGGTCTTATATAGACAGGTGTGTGCCTTTCATAATCAAGTCCAATCAGTTCAATTAAGCACAACTGGACTGGAGTAGAACCATTGCAATAAGGATAAGATGAAATGGACAGCTTGTGAGTTAAATATCAGTGTCACAACAAAGGGTCTAAATACTTTACAAAAATTAAAAATGTAAAACATTGTTTCTTCTGTTAAAATGAGATGCTGAGTGTACTGAAAAGTAAAATTAACTTTTTTGATTTTAGCAAATGGCTGCCATGAAACAAAGAGTGAAAAATGTAAAGGGGTCTGAATACTTTATGTACCCACTGTATGTTATGATGTAAGTAAGTAAAATACTTATTTAGGTGTGTCATCCAGGCTGCCCAAGGAAATTGGGGCCCTCCTAAAGTTTCTTCCTTGCCACAGTGCTTGACCAGGGCTATATATATATATATATATGCCCTGATAGAAATGTTGGCCTGTCGCTTTCATTTGCAGTAGTGCCAAGAATGAGAAACCTGAGAAAATTGCTTTGGACTGGGGTGGTATTTTCTTTAATGAATTCAGATTCTTTGACAACAATTGAGTTTGAGTATTAGGGCCTCGTGGTGAGTGCTTCAATCCTACCTTTGCTGTGCAGCTGCACACTGCCTCAACTGCTGGTTTGATGATCTGAGGAGCCATTGTATATGATAATCGGTTACCCCTAGTAGTGATATGAGGGTGTGATATCCTGTGTAATATCATCTGTTGCCTCCCATGGCAGGACTTCCAACTGGCATTTTTCTGCAAACGATGCACCAGCTTAATTCCAGTTTATGATGTTCATGACATTACCTGTGCTTTTAGGAAATCCCTCCCAGGCTTCTCAACCAATTATTTGGACCAACTCTTGACAGTGTAGCATTTTCTATGTAATGGGAGTGACAAACGGACTAGTGAAAGAACTTGCGCATTCAATAGGACGTATTTGGTGCAGAACCATAGCGGGAATTATGATGGGGCCATGGGTGATGCTTCAGCTCTGTGCATGACAACTGTATCACTCCTGCTGCTCTCTCTCCCCCTTGCTGCCAGCAGGTTTTCTTTATGTTGTCCTGTGCTTTATTTACTCCAACTGCTGTGTCTGTCTTAGTAATGTATCTGCCAGGGCCTGTCAAATAAAACTGTTTTGCTTTTTATAGCTGCCTGTACCGTTTATGGCTAATGTGTCCACAGTAGCGATGTTATTTATCAAGCTTGAGAGGTCTGGTTTGTTTCGAGCACAGTATTATCACACATATACAAACACACATTCACCCACCACTTTAATAAGCACACCTGTTTAACTGCTTGCTAATGTAAATATCTACTGTATTCAGCCAATCACATGGCAGCAACTCAATGCATTTAAGCATTAACTTTACCTGCTGAAGTTCAAACTGAGAATCCTAATGGGGAAGAAATATGATTTATGTAATTTAGTAAGTGATGTAGGTGTTGGTGTTAGACAGGGTGGTCTGAGTTTTTCAGAACACAAAAAAAAACATTGTGCAAAACTCATTAAACTTTGAAGCAGATTGGTTACTGCAGTATAAGACCAGCCAAGACACCACTCCTCCAAGCTAAGAACAGGTAATTGAGACTATAATTTTAACAGGCTCACCCAAGCTGATTGGAAATTAATTGGAAAAATAAAAAAATTCCTTATCTGATGAGTCTCTGCTGCAACATTCAGATGGTAGGTCTTCAGTAAACGAAAGCATTTGATTTTTCAAACTAAAAGTTACAGTTCTTGTAAATGAGCAGTCACAATTCAAATCAATTTTGATGCCCTAATAAGGTGTTTGGATTCCACAATGGAATAAAAACAAACATCATTCACACACACACACACACACGCACACACACACACACACACACACACACACACACACACACACACACACACATTTACAGTTCAAGTCAGTGAAATCTAGCCAGGCCTTTAGAATATTTTCATCATGGGTTTGCAGCATCCTTTCATGCTTCCTCCTGTGGAGTTCACATAGACATGCTTGGTTTAAACGCTCTTGTTAAAAAAAGACATAATAGGGGAAAAAGATGGGGGAAAGAAACAGGACCTTGTTGTAAATCCTGACAATTCCATGCACACTTGAATTCTGTCTTGAACACTCGTCTTTCCTTACCATAATAGATGTTAGCCCCTCTGATGCAGCTGGAGCAGGAGGCTGACTAAAAAGGTCTCACAACTGAGCATATTGTAGCTATCATCATACGTGCCTCTATGTTGTTTCACATCAAATGGTGGAGATGCCGCATCACCTGCTGTGCCCGCAGCACATGAAGCAAAATATCTTCAAATCAGTTGTCCAAGACATTTCCCTCTATTAGCGCTCCACTCCTGCACACGCTTAGAGGAAGAAGTAGGCCCTTCACAGGAGCTGGAGAACCACCATGTTACAGCTGTTAGATCAGATGCCTTTGCTGCTTTTTCAATAGCCTGCAGTGACATGCTATTTAATGTGCTCAGTGGAAGATTGAACTCGGGAAAGGAAAGCCATGCAAGCATATAGCTAACAAACACGATTACACAACTGATTGTCTGTTTGCCATGTGTGTAAAGAGACTAAAAAAGGTAAATTGGCTCATTTATTCTACCATGAATACGGTGGAGTCAACTCAAGCAGAGATGCACAGGATGTAATCTTTCAAGTTAAATCAAATACAAAAATTAGATCTGTTATGAAAGAGCAGATAGTGGGGACCAAAAGTCTAATAACAGTAGTGAAGTTTCTATGTTGCATGATATTTATTTTATTTTAATACAGAACATAGGCTGCTCAAAAATATTTAAAGAACACTTTGAAAACCATTCAGTTCTCAATTTGACAAAAAAATCATGCAGAATATATTTTTTAGATATGGACTGGGCGTTGGATGAACTGGAACATAAAGGATACACAGACTACGTAGTACACTGTGACCTAAGACATTATTCAAAGATAGAATTACAAATGTTATTGTAAAATGATAACAGTATTATTTGTTATCCAGGCTGTATGCTGCTTTAATGCTTCTGCTGATCTGTGAATACATATGCATGCATGTGTTTTTCTCCAAATTGTGGCCCGTTCTGTTGTGCGTTTGAGGGGTTGAGTGTAATTTGGGTTGAACGTGTTTTCCAGGGCTCAGATAAAGAAAAACAGCTCTGGCAGCTTGATGTTTCATCTCCTGCTCTGGGGTCCAAAACAAAGAGAATGTGATTGATTGTATGATGAATAATTTAGAGGTGAAGGGCTATGAGGTGAGTAGATCACATGCACTGCCATCTCCCCTTAAATATCGAAGTACACCCAAAAAGTAGCCATTCTTAATTGTATCAGTGAGTGTCATCACAAACTGCAATGCTGTGACATGTCTATGGAAGCAAACCACAATAGTGCCACTGTGTAGGAGCTTCAGACATGTGCAAGTGTCTCACAGAAATCCAGCATCACCCACGCTGATATCCAGCTGAAATAATTCACATTATTGTACAGGCTCCAGCATTCTTAATGCAACCCACACTAGTGATCAATTTCATATTAGAACACTCCACAGTTTCACAATATGGAATATCTATCACATTTTGTAACTGAAAGTTAAATTCCATTATTTTCACAAAAAATTACAAAAAAATGTTAACAAAGAGTAGAGGGATATTGAACCATCAACTGAAACTATAGAAAAATATACCATGCCCTGAACCATAGTTCAGTAAAGTTAAACTTTAATGTATGCTTACCACAGAACTTCAGTGGAACAATTTGCTAAATTATACACCAGTCTCGGGTACTGTTGCTGTCCAGGCTGTAACTCCACTATTTACCACAGAGGGTGCTAAGGTGATGCATTTGCAACAACATGAAAAGATGGAAAGCTTTTTAACCATCAGTCCTCATGATTTTTCATTTGGATTGTAAATGTACTGTAATTGACTGTCATAAATGTGTAATGGGCCCCTGATTTTACTGGCACTGTGCTGGTTAATCAACTCATTTTAAAACGAATAGAGATCTATTAAGAGAGAACTCTGTATTTCACATGGTTAGAAATTACTTTCTATCAAGCAACAGGAAACTTTCTGGTCTTTTTTGCAAACTAACTTCTTTACATCCTAGTTCAAATGGCGTTCTTTTCCTGTGAGAAATGAGGAAATAAAAGCAAATTGGATTATTTGTTGTGGTTCACTGTTGTTTACTATACAATGAATTGAGGTCAAATATATATTGTATGTATAATAACTAAACATAAATACAAAATTTAAATAATTACAGCTTAATGAGAACAATGTAATCTAGCCCTGTGCAAAGTTTTTTTTCCACCTCTGGTCAAATACAGTTATGATCATTTTCTAATTAAAAACAAATTAACACAGGGAACTTTCAAATGGACTAAATCTAGTTCTTACATACTTAGCAGGTCATGCATGCGGATGATCCGGTAAGGTGCTCAAAATTTGGACATTTAAAATAAAAAAGGATAAATGTGAGTGAGTGTGTGTGTGTGTGTGTGTGTGTGTGTGTGTGTGTGTGTGTGTGTGTGTGTGTGTGTGTGTGTCTGTGTGTGTGT
>JAUZST010000270.1:184154-215215 GCA_034779995.1 Parotocinclus haroldoi | reverse complement strand
TGTGTGTGTGTGTGTGTGTGTGTGTGTGTGTGTGTGTGTGTGTGTGTGTGTGTGTGTGTGTGTGTATGTGTGTTGTGCACCCCACGACCACCTCAAGAGGAACTTTTGGGTAAGAAGGAATAGTAAAAAGAAATCAGTAGCAAGGTGAATGATAGCGCACAGATGACAGCGCACAAATGAACAGCTCAGAGGTGAGAGCTGGGGAAAGAGTGATGGAGAGAGACAGAGATATAGCAGAGAGAAGAAGTGTTGCACTATCACTCTAGCTATCATTATTTCTCTCCAGCCGAGTATAGGTGGACCTTTTTGAGGTGTATAATGGTTGTTACCTTGAGGATGGAGAGATAGAGAGATAGATAGAGGGAAATAGAGACTAGGTGAAAGAGAATGAGCAAGAGAAGGTGCCTGACAGACTCCTGAAGCAGTGTGACAGCCCAGTGCTTCACAATGTTACTTTTTCTATATCTTCCTGTTCTCCTCCATTCCTTCATGAGATGCAAGAGCAGCACTGACTGAGCAAACAAAAGTCACACACACACACACACACACACACACACACACACGCACGCACGTGCGCACACACAAATAGAGATCTAAGAGAGAACTCTGTATTTCACATGGTTAGATTTTTTTTCTATCAAGCAACAGGAAACTTTCTGGTCTGTTTTGCAAACTTAATGAGACTAGCTTGATGAGAAAAATGCAATCTAGCCCTGTGCAAAGGTCTTTTCACCTCTGATCCCACACACTGCAAGACTAAGAAAAACACATATTAAGTAGTTTTTACAAGTCCCAGTAATACTACTGCACCTGTTTTCATCCAATGAGGTATAGTTGAGCTGACAAATGGTGGATAACAACAAATGGAAATAAGTCATTCCTGCGAAGTACAGTTACTGTAGTCAGCAGAGTACCAGTGAAACCTATGCTACTGTTGGGAAAAGAAAGAGAAGGAGCGGGCGGGCCGCATGTTCGGAGGCAATGGGAAAAGGAAGGAAGGCCAAGAACATGTAGGTGAGATTTGGGACATTGATAACAGTTGAAGGAGTAATGCTATGAGCATCATATGTACTTTCAAACTGTTTTACCATGGTATTGGTGGAAAGAGAAATTGTTTTATTGGTAATCTTGAAAGAAGAGTATACTTCCTTCAAGAGTATTAGAGGTGAAGAGAATGTTGAGCGAGAAGCTGTAAACCAAATGGGTAATGGCGAATGTTATCAGTGCATATACACCACAAGTGAGGTGTCAAATGGAAGAGAAAGAATATTTCTGGAGTGAGTTAGATGAAGCGAAGAGGATACCCGAGCAGATTTTGATGGCATTTTGGTAAAGGTAATGATGAGGTGATGGCTAGGTATGGTGTCAAGGAGAGAAAAAAGACAGATGGTGGTGAACTTGGAAATGGGTGTGGTTAATACATAATTCAAATAGAAGGTGGAGTACAGGCTGATTTATAAGAGTGAAGAATGTAAACAGAGGTACAGACTAGAAGTTATGGCAGGTAAGATAGACAAGATTGAAATGTAGGTTGTGGAATGGCTGTGGAGGTGAAGAAGATGGAAAGATTCAGGGCTAGACCAAGAATCCAAAGGAAGTTGAAAGAGAAGCGGTAAAGGAGTCAGCTAGGTGTGACATCTGAACAGAAAATGGTGGAATAAGAAACAACAAGAAAAAAAAGAATTGGCATAGTCAGAGAAATGCAGAAAGTAGACAGGCACAGTATGAGATGTGGCATGAAGTGAAGAGGGACATAGGGCAAAGGCATATGACAGTAGGTTTGAAAAGATAGGAGAAAAGGATGTGTATTGGATGGCTAGACTAAGCTGCGAATGATGTACATCAGGTGAGGGCAATATGTGAGACAAGTGAGGAGAGTGCACTGACAATGTGGAAGGATTACTTTGACGAGATTATAAATTAAGAAAATTAGAGAGTCAGATGTTGGATGAATTGGACATGGTGACCAAAAGGTGTGATGGATTGGAAAGGATGAAGTGATGGCATCAATGAAGAGAATGAGGAATGGAAAGGTTGGCTAAATACGTAGTATATGCAGAGCTACACTATCTACGGAAGCATAACATTGACCAGCCACAGTATGGAGTTATGCAAAAAGAGCTGGGCTGAGGGGAAAAGTGATTATATGGATTAATGCAAGGAAAAAGCACTACAGATGCGCTGTTTGCTTTCAGAGTGTTAAGTCTTAAGTATACAAAAGGCAAGAATAAGCTGATTTGTGTGTTTATGGGTCCAGAGAAGTGTCAAATGCTGAGAGGTATGTGAGGGTGGTGCAGGATATGTAAGAGGACAGTGTGCGAGTGATAAGGTGTGCAGTAGGAACAGGTGAATTCAAGGTGGAAGTGAGAATTGCATCATACATCAGCTCTCATCCTGTCTTGATTGCAATGGTTGATCAGACAGGAGTCTCCAAGGACTATGATTTCAACAGATTGCATTGTGATATGAAATGAGAGTAGGGAGTTTGCTGAGGTAAGCTTCAAATAAACCATTACCAAGTAGCAAGATTTAGTATCAATCAATCAATCAAAATTTATTTATATAACCATTTTTACAATGGAGCATTGTCTCAAAGCAGCTTTACAATATTATATTACCCTAAAAGGCCAATCCCAAGTTGAGCAAGCCTAGGGCGACAATGGAAAGGAAAAACTCCCTGAAAGTAGAGAGAAGAAACCTTGGAAGGACCAAGACTCAAAAAGGGACCCATCATCCATAGGTGGCCTAGATGTTTATTAGGTAAATACTTAAAAGTATATTATAGTAATAGTAAAATTAAGTAAGTAATACAATTTAAAACAATATTAACATTTAAGTTGGTAATAAACTAAGTAACAAAATATATTTTTAAATAAAATAGCTTTTAAAATCAGTCATCAGTGGGAGGTTCTAGGAGGCACATCGTCTCTTGGCGACTACGTGATGGAGGGAGTTCCTGCACTCTGGTGGGACTGGGTTCTGTACATTGCTGGGTTCTGGGTTAGTACATCTGGATAAATTCAGAGTGGTGTAGTTGCAGTGAGTAGAGGTGGTTAAGATGGATGCGTTTAAATTCTTGGATTCAAGTGTATAAAGTAATGGAGAGTGTGGTAGAGAGGTAAATAATAGGTTTAGGCAGGGTGGTAGAGTGGCAGTAGTGATTTGCTCAAAATGTGTATTTGCAAGTAAAAGACAGAGGATAGCAGGTGGACTGAAGGTGGCAGAGTTTAAGATGCTGAGATTTTTATTTGTTGTGTTGAGAACTGGTTGGTAAAGAAATGCATTAAATTGAAGTGTGAAGCAAAAGAAGTGTCTAAGATTCTGAATAAAGGAATTATTGCTCTACATTAAGATGAAAGTGAGCTGCAGCACGGTGGCTAAGACCTTACAGCAGTTTAACAGGACAGGTATCACTCAGAGAAGGCTTCATCATGGTCAAGCAAAAAAATTGAGTCCAGAGGTTGGTTTTTGAAAATAGGAGTGCTACCAGTATTGCTGTAGGGGCTAAAGGGTTGGGGGGGTCAGCCTGTCAGTGCTCAGACCATACACTGCACACAGTATCAAACTGGTCTACATGGCTGTCATGCCAGAAGGAAGCTTGCAAACAGTTTGCTGAAGATAAGCAGACTAAGAACATATATTACAAGATAAACTTATTTGGTTCAGATGCTGTCAAGCTATGGAAAGTTCTAGTTAATTGAAGGAACAATGATTGTCACAATGTAGTGTGACATACTGAAGTAGAGCATGATCCCTCACTTCGGAAACTGGGCCTACGGGGCAATATTCCAACATGATAACGACTAACAAAGAAACTGAGGGTAAAGGCCTGTAACATCCACCAGCTCCGGGAAGTTGTCATGGAGAAGTAGAATAGGATTCCAGTGGCAACCTGTAAAGTTCTAGTGATCTCCATGTCCAAGATTTAAGGTAGTGCTGGATAATAATAGTGGCCACACAAAATTTTGGCACTTCGGCCACAATTTGGCCATTTTCACTTAGGGGTGTATTCACTTTTGTTGCCACTGGTTTAGACACCAATGACTGTGTGTAATTGTTATTGTGAGGCACAGCAAATTTACACTGTTATACAAGCTGTAGACTGATTTTACATTGCATCATATCTTCAGTGTTCGCCCATGAAATTATATAACAAAACCATTACAAAAATGTGAGGGGTGTACTCACTTTTGTAAGATACTGAAATAGAAAATGGGGTGAACATTCAAATTCCTCACAGGTACAGTCTGGAATGAAAATGGGGGTTTCCTGAGCTGTGACACGACAACATTAACCCACTATTAAATAGTACCACCCTGCTATTTAACAAATAAATTAAAATATAATGGTGCAAATCCCACTTGTTTCTACCTATTAAAATGCAAGTGATCCAGGCTGATATTTTGGTATGGCAGGGGAATTTGGGGCGTTTCCAATTTGCATAGTTATAAATCCAAAGAAATTAAAAATATTTTAAACATGTGCTTGCAGAAAGATTATTTTAATGGTTTAAATTAGGTACTAAGACTAAATACACTGCACTATATAAATAAAGCATATTTAATAATTTTCATGAGCAGTATATTACAAGATGCGCATAAATGCTACACATCCCTTGTGATTTATCAATAGAGTCTAATTGAATCCCTCTCATTCAAATCCTAAGATGTATGAATACAACATTCACCCCTCTCCGACACAAACATGCACACATGCACACGCACACGCACAAAACACATACACAGAAACACATTTTTACAACATCTAAGGAATTCAGTAAAAATGCCTGAAGTATTTTAAGTACTTTATCCTTAGTGCTTCACTGGCCAAAGAGAATGCAAATGACATGTCAGTCAAATCACCACAGAGGCACAGGGATGTGTTTGGAGCCTGTTTAAAAAGACAGATGCATAACTGTGTTCCACCACGTAATAAGAGCTGTAGGAGAGATTGGGACATTAAAACTCTGAAGGTGTATTTTGAAGCTTGCAGAAGCTCCACAAGGGGATTGCATGTTCTCATCATCTTGTTTAGAGTGCATTAGCAGAAAACGCCTTAGGTTTCCTCACTCTAGTTTTCTTGTTGTTGGGGTGGAGCGTCCTAAGGCAATAACAGCTCCCCCCTGCCTCCTCAGCTTTATTTAGAGATGCACAGAGGTTTAACACCAATTTTCCATCATGCAAAGCATGAAATCAGCACAGTGTGCAACAAAGAGTCACTTCTGCCTCTGCACTGATATATGAGACTCTAAATGCCTTTTTACTCCTGTGTACTGTCAGAATGTCATATAACAGAACTAGGTCTATGGTCTATGGAACCATGGTCAAAAGTAACATAGACACCCCTTCTAAGTGATCAGTAAAGATTGGTAGAGGATCCCCAGTTTATCAACACATGAGGAAATTATTTATTTGTTCCTCAAAGAAAGACTGGGAGGGATTTACATATTTTAGTCCTAACTTTTTTGATTTGATTTTTTTTTGTATTGTTGATAAATGCATGGATGTGCATCTTGAAGAAAATAATGTTGCTTTAAAATCCCAATGTACTGTTCTACATTAATGCTCAAATCACCAAAGTGTAAATAAGCCAAGGGCACTGACACAGCCCCAGGCTACGAAGCCTGGCTTTTGGACATGGACAGACTGCATTTTGTCCTGAAAATATTGAGGTTCCTACCTTTTCCCTTGCAGTGCTACCACAGTGATTGCTGTTACAGAGCAATCGGTGAGGCGGCTTATAACCAGTGTCTACGTATTGACCTGATAACGAACATCTGTGTCTCCCTCTACTTAAGTGAGAGTTCTAGCAGTGTTTGTTGCTAGGTCGTTGCGCATATGCTCAGGAGCGATTTGACACGCTGTATGTTTGCTCGCTTAGTTTTTTGGCTAGTTGGTAATGTCCTAGGGCTTTTAGTGCCGATGGATGGGTACGGGGGACACCCCTGAGGTATTTAACGCTTGAGGGACACTTTTAGGGGTTTCTGTTCCGTTGTTAGGTGCGCTTTGGCTCGGCTTATACGTGCGCTCCTCGCACGTCTGAGCCTGCACATTCTCTGTCCTCGGCCACTATTTAGCCTTACTCCTCACTTCTACGTTGAGCCTCGCTCTAGTCAGTTGCCCTCTTAATTTGAGACACACCCTGGCTAGAGCCGCCACCCAGCTGTGTGCTTAAAATATACGCACCCCAGCATGGCTTTCTCGGGCTTCATGCACGCTTGAGCTTACGCTCGTCCCCCGGCACTTCAGCGCCTTCTACGATTGATCTGCGCTCGTGCTATATGCGCGTTCGAGCTCACGCTCACCCCCTGGAGCTTCGGTGCCTTTCGCGATCAATTCATGCTCGCGCTGCATGCACGCTCGAGCTCACGCTCACTCTCTGGCGCTTCAGTGCCTTCAGCCCAGCCGGATGCCCGCTCCCAATGAGAGGCGTCCTGGCCTGGGTTCTGCCACCCGGCTGCATGCTTTAAAATAAGACGCGCCCCAGCATGGCTTTCTTGCATTGCATGTGCACTCGAGCTCACGCTCGGCCTCTGGCGTTCCAGAGTCCCCCCGTGCCCCGTGCAATTTGGGAGACGTTCTGCATACTTGGGTCCTACCACATAACGTAACAGAAAAGATCTGGAATACTGATTCATCTAACCCCTATGCACAGTTCCACTGTGTGATGGTCCATCCCAGATAACTCTGAGCCCAGAGAAGTAGATCCCAATTCTGAACATAACATAACGCTTATTTTTAAAAACAATTTTAAAAGAAGTTTTAAGTATGCACTTGTGACTGTTACTCCATATTGTAGTGCTCAACAAAGTTTGCAAAAGTAATCTATTTCCATGTTGCATACTGTATCAAGTTTTGATGAGTGAAGGTTCTAGATTTAGTGCTGTCCGAGGGATCAAAAGGTAGCATATCTTCAGCTTATGCTTGCTCCATTGACATTTATGCAGTAATTCCTTTACAAATCCATTCCAATCTTTCTTTGAGGAACATTGCTTCTAAGCATTTCAATAATTGTCTTATGCATCTGTTGACAAACCAGAAAAAAATCAGATAAAGAGCTATGTTTTAGCACAGGTGTTGGCAAACAGATGACCAAAGACTATGATCAGCAATAAGTCCAAAACCCAGGGTTCCCTTGTGCTATGGGGCTGTGTCAGTGCTCTTGAGAAAGCTCTTTCTGTGATGACAGCAATAACACAGAAATGTATGTTGAGATTTTAGAGAACATTCATTCCTGCAAGATTATATATTTTCCAAAGACATCCATGCATTTATCAACAAGACAACGCAAACAAAACATTAATTTATTTATTTATTTTCAGAACTTTCCATACTAACCAACGTTTCTGCTTTAGGGTTGTATGCTGTATATAGTATGTATGTATGTATGTACTATGTTATAGAAAAAATAGGGAGTTAAATATCCCATAATTTTGGTGAGCAGTGCATAACAACCTGTGCGTTTGTCTTTTTACATGACCCACTAAATTTAAGTCAGGTTACAGACACATGTCCTGCCATTTTCCTTTATAGTTTACTGGTATAATTCAGAATTAATTGTCCTATCAATGGTGGCAAGCTGCCGTAGCCCAGATGCAGTAAAACGGATTCAAACCATGATCCTTCCACCACCTAAACAGATACTTTTGAAAAGCAGTCCATTCCTTTCTAATGACAAAACATTTGTCATGTAAACCTAAAAGTTCTGTTTGGTCTCATCTGTCCGCAAACATTTTCACAATAGTCAATTGGGCTTTTTTCGAATGTTCTTTTTTTCATGCCCATGACACAGTTTTCTCCTACTTTTTTCAAGTCTGCGTCTGCGTATTGTGAGCCTGCCCATCCGGACCAACTACCAGCACGTGTTTTCCCTTTGCTGGCTTTGGAGCTTATCAGCGTGTTTCACCTGGAACACCAGCACTTGTATCACCTTAACTCGCCACTCACGCAGCAGACACATCAAAAGCACTCACGCAGCTTTTGTGAATAAACTGCACCTGTTGTACTTTATCTCCGGTACTGGTCTCTTGTGTGTATCACTGCACATTGGTTCTAAAATCCCAGATGTTTTGCCTCAATCCAGCATAACAGCAGGGTTCACTACTAACAAATAAAAACATTCAGCTACATAGTGTATATTTACTAAGGAAAATACTAACCTCCTATGTAATTCAGTCTGGACCAGGGTATCTGATAAATCTTATAGACATGCTATTATAACCATTATTAAAAACTCTGCACTTATACAAATCACACATAAAATCTTCCCACTCGTTCCTACTTCCTTCCTAGTTTCAGTGCTTCCAACTGTTCACTTCAATTCCTTGTCTTCATTGCCAACTACTTCAAAGTTCATGTCAGCCCAGTAAAGTAACTGATGTAGCTTTGATGCAGTGTATGTAACACTGAATTTAGTTATAGGTGCAGTACAGTCAAACAGAATAAAGCTGAAACTCCATGAGACAAAAAAACTAACTGATAACTGATCCGGTAATCATGTCATTCTATGATCTACTCCCCTAAAATTCATTTCCTCTTCTGGTAGAGCCACACAAACACAAACCCTCATATGAGGACAGTTACTTATGCAAGCTTTTACTAAGAGCTGCAAGCTCAACATGAGGGCAATTTCACAACGATGGTAACAGAGCCATGCAAAATGGATGACAAGAGCAAAGCACACATAACAACTCGAGCCATGTTAAGATGATTTTTCCTTTCAATAATGAATCACCATGTGCACGACATCAACATTCAGAGAACAAGAAAATAAGTCAGGCTCTCTGGGAACAAAACTTCTACATGTAATCTGGGGCTTGCATGCAAAGTGCTAAAAAACAGAATGCATCACAAGTTCCGTAGCATGCAAATTGCCTTCCGGAAATACTCTAAGCTTATCAGTCCTTGTCTGTGTGATTGACAGAATTTTTTAATGTGTAGATTATAAATATTTATAATTGGGTTTATATTGGTAGCCTACTGCTACCCCCCTCAATCACCCAAGCTAACAGAGGCAGACATAGTGCCGTAAAATCTTGGAGCACAATATGGCATGCAGATGGCACAAGGCTGTGATAAATAAGCCAAGCTTTTGAGCCCTGCCACATTTTTTCAGCAGAAGTTAATGAGTGAAGCTATTTCAGTTTTGAGCTGTCAGTCTTGAAGTGTGGAACTGCCACCAGTGGACTGGACAGAATTGCATGGGTTCAGACAAATGTCAACATGAGCTTGCCATAAAAGTAGATGACAGAGAAATACATCCTGATCTGGACCTACCCTAAAGAGTGTCCTAATACTTCGACTCGTTTGGCAACACAGCCATGGACCATAGCACTATGGCATGTGGTCAGTGCATTCATGGTTTCCTTACATGGAGTGTGTTTAACTTAAGCGCTAAAGTATATGCAATCTGGCAAGTGCAACTCCCTGACCTTTCCCTCTGTTTCTCTATAGAGCCATCCAGCATCATCATCTCACTTATGAATAAAAGTTCACACCCTCCCTGAATGCTGGAGCAGAGTAATGTTCTAAACAGTAGGCACTATTCTCCTGTATACCGGCATGGGGTAAGGAATTTGGACATATCCACAATGGCTTCATTATGCTGCTGCTGCCCAGTATGCTGTGAGCTTGCTGTGAACAGCTGTCAGCTGCCTTGTCTACCTCTATTGCTCTGCAAAAAGCAAGAGACTCAGGGAAAGAGAAAAAAGATAAATAGAGGACGACAGAGACCTACTGATAGAAGTAAGCACATTTTAGGCACGTGAATGAAGGTAGAGATACACATACTGAATATCTGTACAGATGGTGGTTGGGACTCTGGGCTGTAAATGCAACTTTTGACATTTTGCCTCTGCCAAGCTCACACTTTCGGGACCTCTAGAAATATTCTTAACCCCTCTGTTCCTGGAGTGCTGCATTAATGTTGAATAAAAAATAGATATGCATACAGGCCTAAACATTTTCATGGGTTTTTTCCATTTGATTCACTACCAGATGTACTCCCATAAAATCTCTGTAATTTTAGCAGACAGAATAAACAGTGTGCCATTGAACAAAAGAACAAAAACACTTCAAATGTCGGCCACTATCACATATTGATATTTGACATTATCCAACATTTAGAGCTCTGATTTTATTATTGCACATAATATGGAAAAATGGATCAATGCAGTTCTGAAAAAAATCCAAACTCACACACCAGCAATCGTCTGAAACTTTATGAAAGGTTTGATTGCTTTTTTTCACAGTCACAAGATTTCATTTACAATTTTAGCTTTTCTCTGCCTGCTGAATTGTTGCGTTTGGCAAAATACAGCTAATAGGTTAACTTACTGACAAATGCATTAAAGCGCTAGATGACATTTTATGTGTTGTTTGTTTGTTTATTTGGCTCCTTTAACATCGCAATCGGCATCATTGCCTATCTCAGCGACACACACAAGGTCACATCTATACACAAGTTCATCTCAAGACTAGTCATATATATATATATGACGCACACAAACACACAAGTCAATGCCATTTATTTGCAGTACTCAGTTAATGGGACTTATACCTAGTATTCTTAATTCAGAGATATATACATTTAAAAGGGTATATAAATGGCTGTGGAATAAAATAAATGTACTATTTAATTTAGTTTTAATGGAAAGTACCGAGCAATAAAAAGCTGACCATGATATGGACACTATGAAGACCTAAAATTCAGTTTTGAATGGAAAAGTACAGCCAGATGATCCATTTTTTTCCTCTGAAGTAAGTGCTTTAGTTAAAGTGACAGTTATTGATGCCACTTCAGTAACACCCTGGTGTGTAACTTTGAAGGTTAATCCAGAATCATCTGAAGCTTATAGAGAGGCAATTGCAGTTATAGCTGTTTGCCTTTAACTGCATTCTCAGTGAAGATATCACTGTGTCACACTCTGTACCATTACATTGCGTTCTTTTCTAATCAAGAAGGTCACCAATGCAAGCTGTTCCAGGTTTCTACAACTGGTTATGATGCCCACAACAACCAACTTCATCATATTCTTTTATATATCACCAAATGACAAAAAAATACTTTGTTGTAATGCTGCTGCAAAGCAAGCCAATGCAATGATCATTGCTAGAAAGGATTTTATAATTTAGAACAAAAACAACGTATATTTACTGTCATCCTTTATTTCACACACTTTATTAAATCGTGTTTGAACTTAATGTGAGCATGAAATACCCTTCAAGCAGATTAAATTCTGAATCAAGTTGGCCATGTAAATGATGTGACGACAGGGGGCCCTGTGCAATTAGCATGCCGGCTACTGGTACTGCAATTAGGCAAAACAGACAGCTAGTGTACTGGGGCCAGAGACAAGGAGGAAGAGTAAGCATTTCCATATAACTCCAAAGGACAGCCATTGAAGAGGGAGAGAAAGAAAGAGAGAGGTGAAGGGAAGATGTAGGTATTTATTCCTAAATTTCAAATAATAAGACAACAAAAGAAAGAAAAAGAGGAAAACAGGCCACGTCTATTACTTAGTGCTGATGGCTAAACAGTCATGGGTAAACAACAGAGCAGAGCAGAAAGTCACTTTTAAATGACTTTTTAATGTAGGTGGAGCTGACAGGAAGCCAAGCTGTTGCATGCATAACAAATTGGAAAACACATTTAAAAGTACACCTTCTGTAATATTAAGCAAATTTACCTCAAAAAGGCCTAACAGGCATAACATGACAGGCAGTAGAAACCTAAGAAGGAGGTTAGGAGAATCAGGAAACCTGATAACCTTTACATCAGCTATTGGAGAATGCCAGTGCCTTACTGGCTTCACGGATTAAGTTTCCAAAACTCCAGAATTCAAAATTACAAAGTTTGCTACATCAGTTTTTATGGTGGCAATTCGTATTAACTTGTTAAGAGTGATCAGGTGTCAAAAGTCTGCCATTAGAATGACCGTATCACAAAACTCTCTGCATTCCAGTCACTGCATTTCAGCACTACAAAATAGTTAGCTACCATGCTTTCAGTGATGATCTTGTTAACTCAGGAAAAAAGGGTAATGATGACAAGATAGCTGATATCACTCTGTCATGCTAATTAAAAGAGGAAACTGGTTGATTTAAAAGGGTAGTGGTGCTTTTAAGTTTTCTTCTGTTAACCATGGTTACCGCCTAAGATACACATGCGGTCACTATTGCTGCTTGTCAGAAAGCACCCCGATTAACCATTTATTGAATCATTAAGAACTTCAAGAAAAGTTGTTCAGTTGCAGTGAAGGCAGCTTCAAGGTACCCAAGAAAGTCAATCAAGTATCAGGATAATCTCCAAAAGAGGATGCAGCTACAAGATCAGGTCACCACCAGTGCAGGGTTTTAATCAGGAATGGCAGGGGGCAGGTGTTAGTGCATCTGAATGTGCAGTGGGATGAAGGCTTTTGGAAGATGGCTTGGTGGGCAGCAAAAAAGTCACTTCTCTCCAAAAAAAACCTCAAGGACATACTGAGATTCTGCAAAGCAAAAACCTAGTGTGACAACAGAATGGAAAAACTCCCTGAATATAGAAGGAAGAAACCTTGGGAGGACCAAGACTTAAAAGGGACCCATCCTCCTTGGGTCGCCTAGATGTTGATTGCAAAAGTTGTATTAATAGTAAAAATTAAGTAAATAGTAAAATGTTAATTAAATAACATAATAGATTAAAGATAATGAGTCATCAGTTGTAAGTTATTGGAGGCACATTGTCTCCTAATAACTAAATGGTGTGACCCGGGCATGGTGGGACTGGTTTCTGTAGATGAAGACCAGTGTAACGCTTGGTAGGAGAAGCGGAGACAAATGCGGTGTGCAGAGCAGGCAGGAGTTTATTCACATGGCAGGTAACAAACGAGGCAGTAGAATTCCCAGGATCGGCACATGGCATGGCACAAGACAAAGGCGTAGACAAGGCACGGAAACCAGGGACCAAACGGTAGGCAAATGTGATAAACCGAAAGATAAAAAACTAAAAATCAAAAGTGCGCAATGAGGGCGCAAACACAAGGTAACAATCTCGTAGCATCACGCCCGTATAATGCCCGAGGCACGTCTAAATATAGGCACTAAAACAATTCCCAGGTGTCCGTAATGAGTGTGTGGCGTGGCTCAGGTAGCTGGCGCTTCATCAGCTTGGAGAGAAAAAGGAAAATGTAGTTACTTATTGTGAACTTAAGCACAGAGTCTATTAATATTCACTGATGCCAGGTGCAGCATGAAATTCCAGCAGCATAGCTAGAAGAGGAAGATCCAAAAGGTAACACAACCAAGAGGCAAGAGTCTACCCGAGACATGCATATAATTCTAGTAAGTGAAAGAAGTCCTGCAACTTGTGAATGAAGTAGACATGCTGGATTGTAAGATTCTAAGAGTTTACTCAGAAAATGTGGGACCAGACCATACAGACCTACATGTTATAAGAAGTATTTTATAATTAGTGGTAATTATAGAATAATAGTGGCAAGCACAGACCCCTGAGGGACACTGCACTTCATTTTTGAGAGCTTAAAAACAATAAACATAAACAAACCGATACTGGTCGACCAGATAAGTGCCAGTTCCTTAATACCTTTAGTGTTTTCTAGCCAATTCTGTAAGATACCATAATCTGTAGTGTCAAATGCTGTACTTAAATCTAATAGAACAACAAAAGAAATACAACCATTATATGATGATATTAATAGATCATTAAGTAGACTTATTAATGCTCTTTCAGTACTATGATTAGGCCTACATCCAGATTGAAATTGCACTGGTTTCATAAATAATGTTACTTTGGAGGTAACTGCTGCTAGTAGACAGCTTTTTGTAAAAAAAAAATTGGAGAGGAAAGGTAGATTTAAAAAACTCCCTGAACATTACCATGAATAAGAAATGGTATCAAAACATCCTCCAAGAGAAGCTTCTCCCAATGATCTTACATGGTCTGGGACTCCGTGCAAGATCTCACCTCATGGTGTAAGGATGATTCTGAGAAAGGTCAGGAGGCCAGAACAGGAGGACCTATTCAATGACCTGATGAAAGCTGGGACAGTCTCAAAGATTATCACTACATTGTCATGGACTAAAATCCGCAAACGGTACGCAAAGACCTCCTTCTTACATCAGCAAATTCCCAGGCCCATTTGAAGTTCACCAGTGACCATCTAGATGATCCAGAGGAGGAATAGGAGAAGGTTGTTTGGTCAGATGAGACCAAAATAGAGCTTTAGACGTGGTTGGAAGAGACCACCATCCCAACCATGAAGCAATGTAGATGGAAATATCGTACTTTAGAATTGCTTTTCTGCAAAGGGGTACGACTGAACCATATTGAACGGAGGATGGTTGTGGTCATGTACCACAATATTTTGACCAACAACCTCCTTCCCCCAGTAAGAACATGAAAGATGGGTCATGGCTGGGTCTTCCAGCATGATAATGACCTAAAACACATAGCTAGGGTAAGAAGCTCAAGCTCCATAAGAAGCATTTGAAGGTCCTAGAGTGGCCTAGCCAGCCTCCAGATCTGAACCCAATAGAAAATGGGTTACCCAGTGACAGCACCAAAACTTGAACTACTTGTATGTAGGAGTAGATCAAAATACCTGCTGCAGTGTGTGCAAACCTGGTCAAGAACTACATGGGGAGGTCTGGGCCCTTTCCTTTGTGGAGTATGTGTCTTTGTGTTCTCCCTGTGTCTGTGTGGGTTTACTCCAGGTACTTCAGTTTAATCCCAAAGGCCAAAGACATGCATGTTGGTTTAATTGGTGTCTCTAAAATGTCCCTAGTGTGTGAATGTTTGAGTGTATGAGGCCAATGAAGGATTGGTGCCTGTCTATGATTGTCTCCTGACTTGCACCCTGTGTCACCGGCTAGCCACTGGCTGTCACGCTCTATCAGATTGAGTGAGTGAGAAGTGAATTTGGAACTATGTCCTGCAATGGAATTTTGGAAATCCTTAAATCTGTATGATTTATTTTTAATGCAGAACTTAAGTGCATGTTGTAGATCATGTGTAAGTTGTGTAGATTATTATCTTTTCGATTAATGTTATTAAATCGAAGGAAAAAGGAGCAAAGAGGTAGTGACACCCTATGTGGAAAGGTTCTCAATGCTTCCTCTTTCCTGACCTAGAAAAGCCTTGGAGGAAGCATATGCTTCCTTAACTTTAACGATGCAATCCTGTTTGTGATCAAATGGTCACTTCTCGATTTGCTATTTCAACCTGATTTCAGAAAGATACTGTACATTCATTCGAACAAGTAACCTTCTTCACAGAAAGCAACTGTATTTTTTATATTAAATTTAAGCATTTAAAAATATAGACGCTGACACCTGATGCACACTGTCAAAAGCAAGACCAACATTACCTAAAATATGAGTAAAGTCAATCAATCCTAAAGCTGTGAGAACAGTCCTCATGACTTGTAAGGCATCTAACAGGAACAATATCATTTTACAGTGGACTCCTCTAAGAAGGCTAAGATGGCCACTCCATGCAACCATATAGACTACATCAGATGAGATTCAGCAGTAAGTGCTCTTGGTGTGTGTTATTTGTAAGATAACATTTTGTACTTCCACTCCACTGTCAGTAGCTCTTCATGTACTCAATTTTTTTCTTCTTCTTTTTTTCTTTGTGGAAGGTCTTGTAGGTATTGTAAAGATGCAGACCCCTCTTTGATAGAATGAAAGTCTGGAGAAAAAGAAGCCATGTGTGGTGTATGTGTGAGAGTGAGATGAGAGAGATATAGTGCTTAGAGGTGCTGGTATGGATCTCCCATGCTGGTACATAAACAGTGAAACCAGAGAATAGGAAAGAGCATATCTGAGTGAAAACTGAAGATCAGCAAAAGCTATGTGGGTTTTCTCTTGGCCTGCACTACTCCTTTACTCTGTGAAACAGCCCTCACACACTCTAAGCATTTGATTTAGTTGTGCGGTATATAGAAAATAATAATGACACAGTTGTGGCTCCTTACCCTATGCATCAGATATTCTTGTGTAACGCATGAGCTATTTTAACCCTAACCCTACTCCTAACTCATCCCTGCTATCCAAACACAAAACATCTGCAATGATGCATTTGTTTTGTGTCTATAGAGCATCGCCTAAACAACAAGGTTCATGGTATGCTAACCACAGTGGTTAGTACATATCAACAAATGGTTCGGGAATGAACTAACAATGAACTGCAAAAGTCACATGAATGTTTAGTATTGTTTACTACACACACTGCAGCACCCATTATTGATTATTGGGCTGCCTAGTCAGTCAGAGGGCTCATGATAAATCATCCATCATTAAAAACGCCTACAATGGGCATGCGAGTGTCAGAACAGGATCTTCAAGCCATGAGTCCCATTTTCCTTCATTTACGTGGAAAGGTGATAGTACCAGGGTGCACCGTGTGAAGATGACAAGTCAGTTGAAATGTGATGGTGTGTGATGCTCTGAAATACAAACACATCCAATTTAATCAGAGAAGTCAATGGACATATAGATGTAGGTTAACAGAAAGGCTACAGCAACTCATATGACCACTATGTACAACTGTGGTAAGAAGAAAAGGATTTCAGATTGCACAATCAGTCAAACCTAGACACAAACTGACTACACAGCAGTAGAAGACATTGGTTTCTACTTCTAGCAAGCAAATATTTTATACTGCAAGGCTGAAGCCGCATTAGGCACAGGCTAACTACAAACTGGACAGTTTGTAGTTAATTATTTGGTAGGAACAAATTTATACAGATACATACTTTCATCAGTACAAGTCCAATCATGGGCAATTCAATCTCCAATTCTACACTCAGGTCACTATACTTGGGATTGAACCCAGGACCTTCTTGCTGTTTGCACAGCTGAGACAGCATGACCTGATGGCATGCAGTTAGTAGGGTCAGAATGTGGCACGGTCTAGGCTAGTAGAATGGGAAATGTGCAGCAAAAATGCATTGGACACCCATGCATTTTAGAACAGAAAGAGAGACTGTACCACTGTCACAAAATGCTACAAGGTGAGCAGTGTGTAACATTAAAACTTGTCACTACCTAACACAAATTTCAGTCAGACAGTTGTCTTATAACTAACTTAGAAGCTTTTTGTGTTATGTCTAAAAAAATGCCAGAAATGAAACATTTAAAATGAGTTTTGTAAGTGTTATGATGAGAATTTAGAATACTTACTTGCTTTGTGAAACTTACATATGTCACAATATACAGTATATACAAACAAAGTTTTGGGGAACATGGCGATACAGATTTTAAACAGAATGTTTAATCAACTATTGTCAATTATGCTAAAATGAACTAAATCAATCATAAATCAAATTTGTTTAGCTGGCATGTCTGAAACAACGACTGTATTTAGCAATAAAGAAGCTTGTGCAATGATCTGCAAACTATTTTCATATTTAGTGTCAAAAGCAGTGAAACAATATGTTCCACTAACAAACCTTTCCGCTGAGACTTGGCACCGGTGTTAGTATCTATTTACATACTGAAAATGCACTGGCAGCAATTTGCATAATGTTTTTCTGTAGCTGTGTGCTCTGGGGAGCTGCATTGTAACATATCGATGCTTAATGAACTCTGAAAAAAACTACTTTTCCACAGAGTGAATTAAGAAATGCATTATAGCTGTTAAAGCAATCTTGTGGGAAATCTGAGGCTTCCACTCCTAAACTATGCTTGATAAGTAATAAATTACATGTTACACTTATTTGCTTTAATTCATGCTAATTTTACCCAATTAATGTATCACAGGAGCTCTGCAGACAGTCACACGGTTTAATTATTTATCTTGCATTTTTCCTCTCTGTGTTTGTTTTTCATGTTTATACTGGTGTGTGAATAATTATGAAGGTATGAATGTATATATGCATATTTGAGGATAAATGCCAGTAAATATGGTTGTTTTTCTGTGATATTTGATGTGGTATAACAGGCTACTTGCACAAAAAAAGTGCTGATACTAACTTAAACAAATAGCATTGAGTCAGTCACCCAAATATGTAGTTTGTGAGAACAATGTCATATGAGGTGTAACTTCTGATGCACATTACGTTGATATTTCCATGCAGTTCTTTGTGTGTTTGCAGTTCTACACTCTACTGCTTTTTCTTGTATGTAGTTCAAACAGGACACAAGGCTCCCTTCCCTTTTCTTCCATACATGCTGTGATGACTCACTGTTTATATGCTGTAACAATCTTTTGTCCTATCCAGCCTCTCTGAAGCCACTTTTCCATTCAATCATGTGGTCAGTGTGTAGCAGTTTGACACACACACTTAGTAAGCCTTAGCTTCCCTCTTAGTGAAAACTATTTTTAATAATTCAAAGCTGTTGGAAAGCAAACACGAGATTTGCTTTGGACCAGCAAAAACCACACAGATGTATGGCTGAGCAAGAAATGTCACCCTACATGAATGTCCATTACTGTTTAGGACAAATATATATATATATATATCACAACAAATATATTAGTCATAGTGATAACAGAAATAATCTGCAAACTTTTCATCACACATAATTAAATGCATAATTCTTCCAATGCATACACTATGTCACAATATTTGCAGACATGGTGGTGATACTGTTCAAATTTACCTATTAAATTAAGAAAATCCAAAATATCTTAATAGAACAATTTTAAATGACGCAGTGTCATCAGAGGGATCAAAGATCACGATAGTTTAGGCTTGCCACCTTGCACTTTTGCACTAAAGGACTTTATGCACTTTGTCTGAGAAAAATAGTTTTTTTTTTATATCTCCATAATGTTCTTATGCATTCGTTGACAGACTGGAGATCCTCTGTTCAAACATTTGCCTAAGACTGTAAGCCTGGTGTATTTGGTAAACTTCATCTACACACCTCAGTCGAAACTAAGCCAGTATGAATGAAACTACTCTTCAAGTGGCTGAGTCGGATAATTACATTAATGACTGTACACAATCACAGTACAAACAGCATCAGATGACACAGAGAATTAGCATTTTGTACATTTTGGCTAAAAAATATGGAGAGAGAGAGTGTGTGTATAAAACTAATATTTAAAAGCAGTATTATGTGGACACATTACGCTTATCTTCTTTTTAATGAGGACAATTCTGACCAATTCAAATTAGACTGATGATTTAACAGATATTAAAGCATAGCTAATGTAAGTAAACACTCATTTAATATACTTAGCTAAATTTAGATATTCTACCTTGGTCATGAGAAAACATTTTCAAAGGGTTGCTTTTACACTCAAATGCATGGAATTTATGTTGAATCTGAAATAAAAATGTACACATTTGGCAGTATCTAGAAGTGATGCATAGAAATAGACATTTTTGGCAGAAGTTAAAAACCTTAAACATTCTGAGCTGCAAAACAAACCAAAATATTTATTTATTTATTTATTTATTTATTTATTTATGATTGTATTAGTTCGTAGTAACAATTAAGAAAATATTTTTTTACTGATACCTTGCAAGAGCAGTTGCAAATTGTTGCTTGTTTCACATTTCTGAAGATCGTAAAACACATCTAACACTTTTGCTAATTATCAACTGAACGTGTCTGCACTGACTGTTGCAGGAAGAGTAAAGAAAACAATCAGTAGATAAATTTACTTTTTAATTAGTATTACATTAAAATTAATTTTAAGGTGTTAAATGTTTGACAAATTGAATTTTATTTTACCTATTACACCTTTCCTGTTTTCCAAATTCTTACCCCTACTTTCTTATTTCCACACACCTTAACAACATAGTCGGTGAATCCAAACTCTAGTGTCTTGATTTCTACTCCCGCTCCCGTTTTCCCTTAATCATAACTTTTGCTATTTATTAAACCTCTTGTCTGAAGCTGTTGCAGCCATCAATTTTTGTGGGCCAAGTTCAAGCATTTGTCACCCAAGTGTGCATTCCTCTTTTCTTTTCCTAATATTAAGATTATTTGCATTTTCCTCTATTCTAGCATCTTTGTCAGAAAATATTTATTTAAAAAAGGAAAAAAGAACCATTCTCAGGAAAGGCTTCTCTCTGAAATGCAAGGAGCAGTGGCTTTCCTATTCTGTTCACGCCCATGATAAAAAGCTTAAGTGCTGCTGGTTTTTCCACTAAATTAGAGAAACAAAATCTCCTGATTAGTCAATTAAGTGCCACATTAGTTCAGGAGTTAATTAAAAGATAGGACAGAGTATTCATATGCTAAGGCAGAGTGTTTAAACAGGAGTCTGAACAAATGGTGCTTATTAAAACTTACTGTGAGTCACTTGACATCTAACGCAGCTGCACCTAAAGCTACACAGATTGTCACTTAGTGAGACTTCCTGCATCCTGCAAGTAACATCTGCATCTCAAAACATCAAGCTGAGCTACATGAACTACAGCAACGCTGTCATTATTTAGTATTACACGCAAAGCAATAATATCCAATGTGAACTGGTTATATATCAAAGATTCTAAAACATAAAATGACATGTATGCCCTCTCTCCTTTGTACTAATAAAATTGATTTTCTTTAATGATTGCTAAAATGACCTTCATATTTGTTTGCTTTATGTCACATTCGGACTGCAGCTCTGCATACCACGCAAATGTTAGTTTGTTCACATGTTCTGTTCATGTGAGTGTGTTTTCAGGAATAACATCATGGCATTGATTTGGTATGAACATACTAAATAGAAGAGTGCCCTGAGTGGTATTGAAAAAGTATGCTAAAAAAGTATTATATAACACTATCCAGTAGCGTTAATTCTTACTAAGTGAAAAAACACCAAGATTAGGAAAAGGAAGAGGGACTAAAACTGCAAATTAAACAATATAGTGTGGATATTTATTAGGTTTATTGCGTTGTTATGTTATATGTGTGAATAAAACTCGTGGTCACTTGGTGATACCATTTATGTGTGAAAAATGCCGTGCTGTTATCACAAATACCATCATGGTGACAACACTTGTCAACCAGTCAGATTGTGAGGTTGGAACTGACCTTTGTATAGATTAGCTTTTTAATGTGGCCTATAGCACACACTGCCCTAAACAGGACACACTTCCAAAGCCAAAACCCGATGTTTTCATTTACCCATAATAAAAAACTGTGCAAGTATGTACAGGTATGACTACTCATTAATTGTGGTGTGAAATTGTGGTTTACCGGAGCTTACCATAGTCACAATTTTTATGCTTATGTAATGTAAATGTACAGCATATTTTTGAAAGAAAACTGAGTGCAAATGATATATACATCTGTCAGAGTTACCACTGAAAGCATGAGTTATACATAGTACATAAACAACTGTTAAACTGATATACATACCACCCCCTCCAGAAAATACACTTCTGTTCTAAGCACACATTAGCAACCACAATCATACTTTGCTAACTGCACACAACCTAGAGGAACAAATTACCGACACTCTGAACCTCTACGTATATGTAAGTTAAGTAAATCCATATTCCTGAAAATACATTAAACAAAAAATATCAAAATAAAACATAAATGTTTGAAAAAATCAGTGTTTCAAAACATTTTTAATTGAACCAGCTGTTTAAAGGGTGCAATATTCAGATATTTATTTTTCTATTACAATCCATTATTATTTTTAAAATCTTGGTTCCTGCCTTTTCATTGGATGGCACAAACATGGCACAGTATCATATTATCTAAGGTTTTTTGGTAATAAATATATAAATTATATGATATACTGCAATGTGCCTTAAAGACAGAGGTTTACAAAAATAAATCCTCTACTGTGTCTGTAGCTTTTTTTTTCTTAGCCATGCGCTTGCTGTGGTCTTCTTGTTCTGTGCTCAGACATTTCAATAAAAAAGTAAAGTTTATTAATTTGTTATTGAATCATTGAATGAATTTTGCATGCACACACACAAAAACAAGATCTGAGTTGGTGCCCCTGGAGTTGAGAGCTGCTACACTAAAACATCACAGTTCGCTGCCTGTGTTGCTATATCAGCGTCACTTCCCATCCAGAACAATGCAACAGCTGACATCTTGCACAGGGAATCATCCCGCTAAGCTAAATTATTTCTGCCACGTGTTAATTTATTAACAACCTGTGCATGCTGCAATGTAGCAAATTTACATATACATTTTTTTAACCTGGAAATGTGATCATGAATATTCCTCATGCAGCCGAGTACTGCTCTTTGTTAGGCCCTTTTGATTTGTAAGACAGAGAGTGAGAAGAAGGAGAAGAAGAGAGAAGTCAATGTATCTCCTGCAGGGCATCTATTCTTTAAGGGCAAATAACACTTTCCTGCATGGCCTAATTTTCAACTGAGAGGTAAGTGAAACATGGTGTTGAGCCTTGCATTACGATTCAGGCTATGCATAGATCTTTGACCTGGAATGATCTGAATGATATGACAATAGTCCAAGTGCAGTGTAGTGTGCTTATAAATGTTCTCATATGTACACGCCTAGAATGCCAAGAGGGGGTGTTTTCAACTTGTACAAAACTAGCACATAACTTGTGGGAGATGTACTCTTAAGATATAAGGACAAAAACAGTAATTCCTAAGAGAGAACTCTGCAGGTTCCTCTCCTCTGTGCATGTGAAGTTTCTAGTGTATTCTTCTTGTTTACACAGAGAAGCATTGCTTAGCCCAGAACATAAATAATACACTGCATTCTAGACGCAACATGCTTGTCAGTACAACAGACTGCCTTTGAATACTAAATACACAAGACAGAAACACAAACACAGATATGTCTGATGAGACCAGCTTGACAAGATAATACTTTAATACAATAAGTTGCATTATTGTTATTATAGATTATTATTAAGGTAACTACCTCATGTAGTATTCATATTGTTTTACCATTTCAGCAGCTCTATAATAGGAATACAACAAAGGCAAAACTGTATTTTTTTAATTAAAAACAAATAAAAATGTATTTGACTATTCAGTATAGTTCACATGATACTATATGAAACAGTTACTCAGTGCACCAAAGGAATCCTGTTGGAGAGGTGTGTCCCTCAACAACATATCTAAAGATACGATAGTGCTATTAGATTTTTTTTTTAAATTGCTGCTCACAAAATTAGGGGATATTTCATTTTGGGATATTTTATTTTGAAGCAAGATTAGATTGGAAATTGAACAGTGTATGCATTGACATAATGTATTTATTATTATAGTTAGTAGTAGGTGACATTTAATTCCAAGACAATTTCACCATGCCATAAAAAAGCTTTCCTCTTAGTAAACAACTAAGGAAGGAATAACTTTCAAAAGCAGAGGGCCATTGGTTTTCCTCAAAAAATTTTCTTGGTAGAATTTTACCTTCAATCCTGAATACTTGCCCAGTTCTCACTCAATAAAAAACAAGCCTTAATGTTGCCATCACTGTGTTTTACATTTTTATTTATTCACTTTTTTATTTTATAATTTAATCCAAATATAAGCACGTACCACACAGTATTAGAAACACATACAAGTGTGGCACATTTTTAGAAGACAATTCTCTCTTTGCCACCCTACCATACATGCCCATAAAGCTTGGGATTGTTGTCATGTACAAACCAACCAGCATAGACATAAAAACTTAAAAAACTAAATATCCTCCTGGTTCATCTTCTAGTGTGCTGGGACTGTGGTGGCCTAGTGGCTAAGGTACTAGGCTATGAACCAGAAGGTCCAAGATTCAAATCCCACCTCTGCCACAGCAAAGCCTTTAACCCACAGTTGCTTGGATTGTAAGACTGTATAAATATAACAATGTATGTTATGTGTAATAATATAATAATAATGGCATAAATGTAACATAGGCAAGGGTTTGGTGGCCGCTTTTCAAACTTAAAATCTTTTTTTAATGTGCACTACTACTAATCAAAATGAAGGAATCAAAATGGAACAGCCACTTTTATTTTATGTCCTTCATACGTTAATGGAAACAAAGATCATGTCTAATTCATTCCCTGTTTTGCGAGGTTCTCGCTTCAACGGTGACCCTGCTATGGCAGATGATATCAGACGGAACGATCAGCCATGCAGAAGATTCTCACTCTCCCATCTCTTCATAGATTTAATACACTTAAATCTTTGATATAGAATGTTAATAATGTTTATTACCAAAATGAGGATGGATTACTGAGTTTGTTTACCAGTTCTGAGTCTGGTTACTCTCAAGGTTTCTTCCTCTTAATCTAAAGGAGTTTTTCCTTGTCACTGTCGCCACTGGCTTCCTCATTAGGGACAAATAGAATTCAATTTGTGACACTTGTTTATACATCAATGTAAAGCTGCTTTGTGACAATGAATATTGTAAAAAGCCCTATACAAATACAATTAAATTGAATTGAACTGATTTTTTAGATAATCAAAACCACTGCAATTGTTATAAGGTGGAGACCAGTTAACCTGGTGTGTGTGATCTAGATATTGATTGGTTGTACCTGAGTAAGGAGCTTGTCAGTTATCCAAACCAGGCACTTAACCAATTTAATTTGTTCAGAACTGTTACATAAAGTAAATTGTATATTGACGTGGAGGGTTATAATGTGTAAATGAAGCCAGACAACAATATTCAGCATGAAATGTGACAAAAGGTAGGAATTTTGATAGGCCATGATGAGCTATAGGTACTGTATATAATGGGGGAGAGGTTTAAAATGGGGGAGAGATGTTTAAAAGGATTTACATTTGCATGTAGTCATTTGGCAGACACATATTCAGAGTGACTTTAAAAATGTAAAAATCATAAGAGGAGCTGAAGGTTTGATAATATACATACTTGAATATTTCCATTGGTTGCTAGTTCTTAGACCAATGCTGCCCAGAGACTGAATAGAGCATATAAGAATGTAGTCCAGAAATAAAAAATAAATAACATTGGGCAGAACTTTTATGGGCCTGGGAAGCTGGAGGTAAACGAGTAACATGAGGGAATGTTGTGAGTTTTTAAACCACAAGAAACACAACATTCATCAAGTTTGCTAATAAATATATGAAGACATTTCAGTAGGCATGGCATTGGAGTAATGAAGAGGATCTGAGGAGCTGAGCAGCTTCTGTAGTTAGAGCATGTCAATATGTTAGAACATATTATTCTGATGTTGTACAAAAGAAATCATCAAGATCGGATTGTTTATGTAATATGGTCTGAAAAAAGAAGGTATCCAAAAGGACACCAAGAATCTTAGCTGTGTGTGATGGAGGACCTAGCTTTGGAGTGTACTTTGGAGGGAAGTAAATCAGTACACAAAATAATTTATTGATTGATTCAATTTCATACCCTCTAAATCCAAGTCAGGGTAGAATATGCAAATCAATCCAACATAGGGCAAATTACAGCTAAATACAATGCTGATGTCAACTCATCATTAGCCCACACGAATGGCAGAAGACTGGTTCAAATCCTATTTCTGTTTTTTTCATTCAGGAAAACAGAAAGGCAAGGCTCTAGTGTCCAAAAGAGTACAACAACTGGATCACTGAGAAGTGGAAAAACTTTGGTCAGATTAATCCAAATTTCTGATGGAAGTGGAGTAATGGATTTGGGATTGTTTTCTTAATACACACTGGGTTCTCTGAAAACTATAGATGGCCATTTGGACAGTAGGGCTTACCTGAAGATTGTGGCCAACCAAGTTCAGCCACGCATAGTAACTGTATGGCAGAAGGGCAACTTCAGCAAAACAATGCACCATTACAAAAGGTTGTATAGCCATCGACCAGACACAACTACCCATCGACCAGAAACGACTGTATGTTATCACTGCTTAGAGCAGATATCACAAGCTGTTTAAAGCAGTATCTTGTCTGTACCTTATTCTGATTTGCACCAACTGCATGAATTTATCCTGTCCATGTGAGTCAGTATTTCTGCACTATGATCATAGTTGAATCAAAACGGTTGTGGTTCAAAAGTCAAACAACGTGACAATTGTTCATGTATCAATGTAAAGCTGATTTGTGGCAATGTCTATTGTAAAAAGCACTATACAAATAACATTGACTTGAATTGAACTGAGTTTATGATCAAGATCACTGAAAAATGCATAAGCACAATTGGACTATATACTTGCACTATATGCTAGTAGTGCTGCATGATGCAGTGTCTATCGAATAACAGTTAAAGCAATTCTGTACGTAGCTCTGGATAAAGATACTAAAAGCTGTAAATTTATGTCTATATGTAATGCAGTTTAATATTATATATAAATAGTATGATCCATCAAATGCTGTTCATTAATGTTTAATAGCTACTGTCAAAAGCTTTGGTGTAGAGCAGCGAGTAGACAGACTACTGTATACAATCTTGTCTCCACTCAGCACAAAACAAATGTGCCAGTCATAAAATGACTCCAGGCCATCCAAGTCCAATTCATTTAAGTGATGGTAAAACTAACAAACCCTTTGGTTTGCACACATCAATGACAATCAATGGATGTGACATCTAATTTATAGCTCAAGGGCCACATACAAGTAAATAAACAGGCACTTCCGTGTGTCCTATTCAATTTGCTTCTCCATTAGACCCATGACATTACAAAGAGAAAAAGTAGAAGCTGGTATGCAATCTAATGTTTTTCTAACCGAAGAAACAACTACACTGCTTTATACCAATTTTCTGTGAACTTCCAGGCAGATCTTGTCAACTATGCAACTCAAAATTAGAAAGATGGAAATCTTGATGATGCAACAATTCTAATACAAATAAAAATTTTAGTTTAGTCTAAGTTAATTTAAATTTATTGCATTGCGAATAGCATTAACCCAAGATCCCAAGATAAGGTTTTACATGGAATTAGTGAATGTAACTCCATATTGTAGTTGGACAAAAGGTTGCCAAAGTAATCCTTTAACCATGTGTAATCACATGTAACCATTTTATCTATTAATGAATTACACACTGCCCTCTGAGGTATCAGAGATTACAGGTGTTCTGTTTATACTTGCACCCTTGCCCTTTATGTACTTAAATTCCTCCAGATTCCTTGAATCTTATTAATGATATTATGCACTGTAGAGGGAGAAATGATACATATTGTTTTTATCATGTGCTTATCTTTGCTCCTCACTGCTTTCTCAACAAATCATGATCATAATCACCTGTTGACATCACTGGCTTAAAAGCACATCATCATTTAGTGTTTTTACCTTATTACTAGCCCTACCCCAACATTGTTTGTTTGTTTGACCAAACAAAACATGAAATATCTTGGGTTCATACTGCCTGCAGTAAGGGTCAACACACTGAATTGTTTCCTCCATTTCACGTACTGGATTTTTTTCTGATTTGGGATGGTAATACAGAAGGTAAAATGTTGTAGGGTATTGTCAGCTCAACTTAAAATAAATCTGTATCATTCTGATTCCTACTGGTTCCTATTCGTACTGGTTCCGCTATTGATGTCATTCATAGGACTGTGTTGGCCTAGCGGTTAAGGTACTGGACTCTGGACTTCATGGTACAGGGTTCAAATCCCAGCTCTGCCAAAGCTGCCATAGTTGGGTCTTTATGCAAGGCCCTTAACCCACAATTGCTTGGACTGTAAGACTGTATATGTTGTAAGTCGCTCTGGATAAGGGCATCTGGTAAATGCTGTAAATGTAATTCACTCATTGGATATCGGCCAGACAGGGCCCTCCACTTACCAATCCAAATTCCATGTAATTTCCTGAAGGTTAGCTGATTCCAAAATTCCAAGAAGCAGCAAAAAAAGAATTTTATTCAACTTAGCGATTCTTACTACAAACCTGGCCCTGGTTAGTGCAAAACAATATGTATGTATTAACAAAGCATCTACTTTACTTTCAGAGAAAATGCTAAACACTGTATGTGTGGAAAGCTGATCTGTTGGAAATGATGTTTAACCTTTAATGTCGCACAGCATCTGAAGTGGCAGCATGAAATGCTTCAGCATAGTACCATGTTTGACCCACTGCTAGTGCAAGTGTAGCGTTAGCCGGGACAGTCTAAAAGGCTTTATGTGACTTAATGTACTCAAGCAATGATCCAGAAACTACTACTGAAAGTAGTGATAAAAAAAAACAAAATTCTTTCTTCCCATTTAAACCTGTTTTACTTATCATGTTTGCAATTTCATCAGCATAGAGTGCATATGATCAGTGGTTAAGAGAAGTTTGATGTGTTTGCTGTACATCTATCTAATCGTTCGGAACCAGAATCAAAAGCAGAATCGCTAAAACACAAACAATACCCAACCATACACAGTACCAACAATAATAACAATATTAAAGTTTTTTTAAATGTATCGAAGTCTGTGTCGGTATCTGCAGTTGAACTGTCCGAGTATTTCTTTCTGATCCTTTTTGATGTAATGTCAATAGATAATATCATAATACCTTGGTGTAGCCCCCTGTAAGTGCACACTTGATCACATAGTTCACAGCAAATATTTTTTAATAGCTTTTTAAATATTTAAAAGACCATTCCAGCAATGTTAAACAAAGACAGCAATAAATGTAATGCTGTTAATTATTTCCATTTTATGACTTGGTTTGTAGCCAAATTAGGCTTTGTTAAAAAACTTGAATTAATGCTTTAGTTATTTGTGATGGTGAGCAAGCAGTAACAGCTTTGAGAAAAATACCCACTCGAATAAGCACCTAAGAAAAACCTTCCTTTTGCTTCAGTTGTAGGTGGTCAAACTATAGGCTTTATGAATTAAGAAATAATCTTAAAAGAAACACATTACCTTCTGAATATGAGGTTCATGGCTAAATATTACACCTTAGTTCAGCATTTGCAGAAGAATTACACGCAAATATAAAGTAGAAAACACTTGGCCTGTGTCGCAGTCAATTACAATCCCCAGGTAATGACCCCATTTGCATTGTAAAAAGTGTCCCTATGCGTGCAAACATTACCAGGGACAGGACCTGGAGAGCTTAATTGGGAGTGACATTACTTGGACCCCCCCCCCCCCCCCCCACCTTGTCCTTGCAGTCTCTGCTTGGTGCTTTATTCTGGTGGATCTACAGCTATTATTTAAATATCTCACTACAAGAGTGCACACGGAAGTCCTTCAAACTTTGACGTCTATGAGAGGACAGAGTCATACATTATGCGCAGGATGTTGGCTGAGGACTTTCTTCCTTTGTGGAGTTGATCCTAGTTTTAGACAGCTGGAGGTACTAAGTTCTCAGGACTCACAACACTGTCAGAACTGTCTATACATGCACATCCGTGCAAAAATGGGTCAAACCTAAAATGGCAAAATATTATGCTTGTAATGGTCTTACGGATAATACAATTTCAGTTTGATTTAAGTTGTGGGTAAACTTGGGGACATTTTTAACAGAAAAAGGGACAATATTGTGGCAGTTGATAAGTAGTTTGATAAGTTGTTGATAAGGAAAAGGTTCCCAGTTAGTTTGGAGTCACTAGTGGATTTTGAATATGCCCAAAGAAAAACTTCTAAAACACACAAATATGTCAAGAATAGTTTTACGCCAAGACAAGGTGTAAAAGTTAGGATATCGCTAAAGTCGAACAGATTTTTGAATATTCGATGTACCATGATGTGCTTGGCAGATCAAGATCAACCTGGTCAAACCAAAAACAAAATCAGTTTAATTTAATTTAGATGTGATGTAATAGTCAATTCCACTAAATGTAATCACTTTTTGTTAACATTTAAATCTATACCTGCTTAACGGATAAGTGAATGAATAAATGAAGAGGTGGGGTGTGTTTAAAGCAGCATCTGCATGGCCATGGTGACGCCAACACACAGTTCAGGATTATAAATGGTCATAAAGATTAATCCGTTAAAACAGTGGTTCTCAAGTGGGGGCCCAACTACTCACTGGCTATTAGTACAAAGGAGATGCAGGAGAATTCCCATGCTGAAATGCAAGTGGTTGGACTATTATGACGAACAAATCAACCACAGTTTAATTTCAAATGAGGTTTTGAACCTGTGATATTACTTCAGTACTACTATATAAATGTCCAAACGCACATTCACTCTAGTTGTCTTGATAAGTTTGTTTGTGATCTCTCATCTGTTAGCCCTCTTGTTAATTAAAAACACAAAGTCTTTTTAAAGATTTCAAAGATCTCAGTTTTTTTATTTTGTTTTTATCACCGTCCTGCAATACAACACGTGACTAAGCACACACACTCATTCAATCATCAAGTAACAAAATAAAATTTGAAATGCCTGCAACAATCTTAATAGTGTTTTACGTGTGCTCCTCGCATGAGTATTTACAATCTACAAACCGCATCTCACCAAGGTGTTTCCCATATTAAAACCAATTCTTTCCTCAACCTTCCTAGTACAGTAAGTAGTGTTATTTTAATGCTGGCCTTCTGACTCTGATTCTTGCCTGCCATGTTTGTCACAGTCACACGCTACCTGTCCAGCGGACCACACTCACTCTTTCCACGCTATGAATCACCGGCTTACTAATTGTATGCACCTGTTCCTCATTATTTCTGCCTATTTAAGCTCTTCTCTCACATTTCGGCCTTGCTGATTTACTTGGTAAACCCCTTGTTTTGAAGCGCTTCTCCTCGTATTGTTTTTGGATTGTCTTACCATGTTTCTACCTTGTTCTACCTCTTGTCTCGTCCATTTGTTTATTCTGTCTTGTGTGTTTTGACCTATGCGAGTGTACGACTGTGATTTTTGAAACAATTTGAAATTGTTATTAAAAGTCAACGTCTTATAAGACGTAACACATAACGTAAGACGTAACACAGACATTACACTCTATGTCTCTACTTTATCTCTAAGCTTGACAGTTTGCAGTAAAACCGCGTTCAGACTGATGCTGTGATGTGTGTGGTTCAACTGCATTCTTGGGTTCATTCTTCTTCTAATAATAACAATAAAGCATTGACCCTCATAATTATAATAATAGCCTAGTAATTATAATAGGCCATTAGTCATAATAATAATAATACTAATAATACTAATAATACTAATAATAATAAAGCTTTGAACCTCAATAATTACAGTAATAGCCTAATAATGATAATAGGTCTACCTAGTCAATATTAATAGAATATTAATATTCTAATAATAAAAATAAAGCATTGAACCTTATTATTATGTTTAAATATATA
>JAUZST010000270.1:173656-184054 GCA_034779995.1 Parotocinclus haroldoi | reverse complement strand
GAGAGAGAGAGAGAGAGAGAGAGAGAGAGAGAGAGAGAGAGAGAGAGAGAGAGAGAGAGAGAGAGAGAGAGGGAAAAGAATGATCATATGTCACAGACTGGTTCTGAACCAAATAACAATTCAATGTATTATATTGAGTGAGTATTTATTCTGTTCCTGTTTTAACCATGCTTTTCCTGGTTAAGGTCACAGAGAGATGGGATTTGATGGGGAATCCTCAGATCAGAACTAGATGGATGCAGGGTCAACAGGGTGATCTTCCCTCACTCAGACACAGCGAATAGTGCTCATTGCTGGAGGAAGGTTGGGATAAATTCCAGTGCATGCTCGTCGTGTTTATTACTTCATCAAATTCTATCAATTAGTAATAACTTAATGATCTTTCTAAATAAGTGAAAAGAATATATATTCATATACATTTTTACACAGAAGGTGCAATGACATGTTACAAAATGTGACGTCCCACATTTTGACACTATTACTTTCTATGTTTACATCCCTAATCAATACATATGAAACTTTTCGAATTATCACACTTAAGCACGTAAGGAACAACTACTCAGGCATAACAGACAAGAAAGGACAACCCATGCCTCATTCAAATCATTAAAAGTAAAGGAGAGAATATGCTCGCTGTGATCTGTCATCAGGCATCAGTCACTCCTGGAAATCAGACTAGGAATGCCTGAGCTATTGAGTGCTGTCTCTGCTCATCATAAAGCCCATGCTGCCATGCACTCACAGCCTTCACGTGTTACAATGAGGAGCAGGTGCTGGAATGAGTTCCTCTACCTGATGAAACAGGAGCAATGGCATTTTCAGCAGCAAAAGCTCTTAGGTATTGAGCTCTACTGGGAGAACTGCCTCCATCTGCATCAGAGAAGGAGTAACACCACAGACACTTATTGAGCTCCTCTGAATTATTCATCTTTTTTGCTCCTGTACATTTCTGGGTTTCACTTTTTCTTCTTCACCTTTTTGCCTTGTGTAAGGTAGTAACTCACTGGTAATTACAAGTCAACTTTTGTGACAGCTTGAAACAAAGCACTGATTTGCAAAACAACTCAACTTTTCGGTAAAGTCAGCAAGGGAAAAACATTCTTATTCCGTTCTTGATTTGACAGAACACCAACAAGCGCAATTAGTGTTAACAACAGGAAAAATGTAGCCCACTGTTTTTAAACAACACATCGCAGAGGGAGATCTCTGAGAGGAATTCAAATTTAAAACCTTGGAGTTTGTACAATCAGCGTCTGGCTATTTTCCAATCAGCGCATATTTTATCCATAGCATATATAGACATTTGGTTCCAAGCTCCTGTCTCCCTTTCCAACACACAACAAATTAACATACAGAGAAGTATTTACACTCGATAATGCACCACCTTTACAATCAAATACAATTGATACAAACAAATGCACCACCATTTAATTGAAATCTCATTGATGCTTCCCATGTAAGATCATAATGTCCTCCGGATATCACCAGAACACTGCTTCTTGTGATGGTTATAGTTTTAGATAAGAACAATGCTTGTATTTTTGTATTTAACTTTTACGTTGTAATCCATTGCTTTTGATACAAATACTTGGTTGGGTGCTTCGGTTTGTCTTGCTGTACGACTCATTTTCTCTTGTGATTCAGTTAGTAGACATATGCCATCCCCTTTGGGCTGTGTCATCATCGATGGCAAACTATCCTGGCCCAGATGCAGCAAAAGAGAACAGGCAAAGACCATGACACCAGCACCAAGTTTCACAGATTGTATATGATTCTTATACTAGAATGTCACTGCATTCTTTCTCCATTAAGCTACCTAATTCTTTTTTTTTTAAGTTGCTTAGAATTTACCCTTGGTTTCTTTGTAATTTCATGGATTATTTCATGCTTTGCTCTTGGAGTCATCTATTTTTGCTACTCCTGTAAAGAACAACAATGGTCTTGGATTTCCTCCATTCATACACAGTTTAACTGACTGTGGATTTAAAACTCTTTAGAGACAGCTTATTAACATTTACCAGCCTAATGAGCATCAATATTTGATAAATCCAAGTTCTTTAAACACAACAGGGTGCAAACTCACACCTGCTTGTTCACCTATGGATTTTAACAGACTCTAATTTCATTTTCAAATTAACTGCTAATCTATTTACCTACACATAATATTGGATCAACTTCCTCAATAACTAAAAACTCTACTTGTCTCATTTGTTTAACTGCGTTCTCTTAATCTCCTTTAAGGTGTGAGAATCTGTTGTTTTGTGACATATTTAAGCAGAAATATAGAACATTCTAAAAGGTTCATAAACTTTCAAGTACCGCTCTAACTCAGGTGATAACTACTGTACAGATGCAATTAATAATACAACCTGAATAAGGATTGCGTACAACCAGGCAGGCTGCATTAAATCACGCTATTAATGGGGATGAGAAGTAGAGGAAAACAGTTCAAACTGGACATCTAACGGCTCTGCGTCCAACACATCAACAACTGTTGAGAGTGCACATTTGTAGCTGAATAATACATGGTATTCCTCTACACACTCTGTCAAACACATCACAGGCAGAGGGAGCGAGTGCTTCTTGACTGTCTAAGCAGCATCCCAATTTGGTCCCCTGTATCTGTCAGGCTGAAATATCTGGGGAACATTTTTAAAAGGCCAGTGTTTGATGGATTCATGAAGAACACACAAATATAATTGCCATTTGTCACAATGTGTTCGGTGTATACACCACATGGGGACCATGCAGCATGGCGTCTAGAGAGAACTGGCACTTTGTCTGCGCCGCTCTCTATGTAAAACTGTGGATAAACACCCTCGCTTTTGTGTCACAGAAAACACCTTTGCTAGTAGAATTCAAAATTGTACCCCAAAGACACAGAGAGTGAGAACATAACGGACCTCCCAACAACGAATATGTATGAACAAAAAGAGCAGCACAAACAAGACTGGTTAAAAAAAAAGTGTCAGATGGGAGAATGATGTAAGAGAGGTGAAGTAGACCAAAAGCAGTCATTTGCACTTTTGTCAGTGAGATGTCGGGATTGAACTGGAGATCTCTGGAGCTGTGCGACTACCGGCACTTTCCACCTGCACCCCTGTGCCGCCCCACCCTGACGGGTAAATTGCTTCTGTTCCACTTAGTTGCTTAGTATTGCATCGAAAGTATCTATAAGCACTACACCACATTCTTTAGAGTAATTTACCCTTCAGTCCAGCAACTCTCCACGTTGCTTAAATGTCATCATCAGTTGGTTGCCACATACGAAGTTGTGAAAGGAGGGAGTCTTGGTTGAAACCCAGAGGAACAAACTGTTTTTTTGTGCTTGTGGAAAGACCTTTTCCAAAAAATCTTTATTTATGTACATTTATTTAATGAGATATTATCAGTGGATATATTCATAAAGAGCATGGTACAACTGTACTTGTCATACAGACTCGCACTGTAGAGGTATCAACTATCTAGCATGTCTGGAATGTGGAACACATAATCTGCATAGAAGCAATTTATGATCAGGATCGAATTGTGGATTTCTTGTGCAACTGGGATGCCTTTGCCAACAGACACAGTCGTTTCCCATTGAAATTGGACACAATAGCCCTGTGCATGGACAATATTAGTGCCAACAAAATGTATATATTGCTGTATAATTATTAATTAACATTGCCTTATCTTGTATGCTGCATCACAATACTTTGTTGTGACTTCTCTTCACGATGGGCTGCAAAGGCAACGTGCTTACAAGACTGATCCCTTTAGAATGCTAAATATTTATTTTATTACATACTTTTACGAGTAACACCATGTGCAAGCTGTTGCCTCTCGTGCCATGCAACTTAACGTGCTATTGTGTATACATGATAAAATCAGCTTTGGCACAGCATGAACAAAGTGTACAAGGAATTACTTCCACACTTACCACTTCTGCTCTCTACAGCGTAATAGTGCTCTGTATAGTAGTGGAATGCAAAAAACAGTAAATAGTAGACCATTTCAGATACAGCCCATAACTTTGCGTCCTTCACAGGGTCAAACCGGAAAAAAAAATAATAAAATCTACTTGCATGAAAACGATATCACGTTAACTTTGACAGTGCTAATTTTCATCTGACAATGGTGTCTTCATATCAGGACGTTTCTGTGATTTGTCATCTTAGTAATTGTTCGTTTTTTCACGTTCTGTCATATGTCTCTTTTACTGACTAGGTCCACATCTTAGCAACTCCACGTCATGGTAAACTGAGTGACACTGAACTACAAGGAAACCATACAATCAGCAGCAGCTATGATCATCATTATAGTTTTCTTAATTAGTATCACAAATATCCATTCAAATTAGCTGTTGATGCTATAAAATGTAAACACAATTATACTTTGTCATTACATTGATTGACCATTCACAGTCCAGACCAGAAAATTAATTTAAGCCTTTCTTACAATCCAAGCAATTGTGCATTAAGGGCCTTGCTCAGAGACTCAAAAGTGGCAGCAGGTGGGCTTTAAACCTGGGAACTTCCAGTACCTTAACCACTAGGCTACTACTGTCCATATGTCCTATAAGTCATCAATATAACCAGGGGGAGGGGTTATTTAAACAATAGTCCACTGAGATTGCCTCCCTGTTTGAAAAACTCATTTGTAAATGTGTGATGACCTTATGCCAGAGTTCCTGTCCTAAAACAAACATAGCCTGGGTGGCAGTTTTCATCTAAACCCACACTTTTCAACACAATGATATATAATCTTTCATGAAAACATGTATCACGACTATGTTTATACCACAAAGCCATGGAACTTACTGTATGTTGAATAAATATCCATGAGATGATCTTCCAAATCTATTACAAGGATTTTCTTTGTTGAATTATTGAACAAAGGGTCTATGGGATAAAAATGCCAAAGAGTCTTCAATCCATCAGACAAACAGTATCAATTTCTGTCTGACATACTCAGACTGTCTGAAAAACAACCTATAATTATAGTGCATCACATTTAAATGACTATCATGGTTAGGTTCAAAGTGTTTTGGATAAAAATACGTTTTACTAATGTATATCTGTGAGAACTAGAAATTTGTAAAACTACGTAGCACCTAATCTAATTTTTTTGACAATTTCTTCCCATTATAACAGCTGATGAAATGTCACACTGTCATGATATACTAATTTGACTTCATAAGGCAAGTATAACTCTCTTTTTAAACATAGTCTATTACAGTTACTGAACAGTTAAATGTAGAACTGCAGTTAAACTGCTGCTTTGCACGGAACAGGGTGTTTGATATTTCACATCATTCGCAATCACATTCACTTGCTATATGCGTCTCTCTCCGTTTCTTTAACAGTGAAAAGGAAAGCCAGGCATCTGGGACTTACTAATTTCAAATGTGGTAATTTGGCTGCTGATTGAGTGGAAAAAAATAGCCCCTTCGGACCTTGTTCTGCTTAATTACATTTTACAGTGGAGAAGGCAACTTGAAAGACAAGAGTGGGGATTCTTATGGAAGAAATCTATTGGCGCTCCAGGGGAAGTGGAGGCAATCATCAATCATTCTTTGATTTCAAAACTATTTACTATGATTAACATGTCTGACTGTTATAGAAATTGCCTCATTCTGAGAGAGAGAATTTGTGTCAAATGACATGCACTGTGAGAAACTGCTCTCAGCGTTGAGTAGCCAAAATCCAAGCTCCAAAGTCTTTTTTTTTTTTTTTTTTTTGATGTGAAGTCATCATCATTATCACAATGCTTATTCGAAAGACTCCAGTAGCACACCAGGACAAAAGTTGGAAAGACGTACTAATATTGCATTGCAATGCAGTTAAAAATGCACATCTTGTAGAGATTTTGCGTTTTTACACAGCTGCCGCATTTTCTCAAATGAACACTTATAATGTGACTCAGACCAGGGAGCTGAGGTGGCTGCCAGAATGCCTGCTCCATCGAGCTCCACCCAGTCTTCGGAACAACTCCAAACAAGAATCTAGCAACACAGTTGTGAAAGGGGCAAGATGGAGAAAGTTGTATTTTCAGTTAACACAGGTGACTCACATCTTCCAGCAAACTAAAAAAAAAAACATGAGGACTTCCAGAAAACAACTAGCTGAAAAGTTAGCTTCTACAAAAATGTTCATGGGTTTGACATGTTTAGTGTCATGGAATAAGAAGAAAAAACAATGAAAGCAGGGAAACGGGGAAAGAAGCATTTTCCCCTCAATCAACCAGGGACTGGACAGTTCATAAAAAATATCTATAGACATGGTTCCTATATTTGCTCAGTATCAATCTCTAACCTTAACATCACTAATGTGACAGCTGTGGGTCACTGGGCTCTGGTATTGGGGTTCCAATCAAGATCTTAAGCCTAAAAATCAGGTTAAAAGACAGTGCTCTGAGTGGCTTTTTAACAGGAGAAGAGTGTATCGATTTTAGCGCTGTGTGCAAGCCGGCTCCCTGGTCACCCCTGAGTGATCATAGGCATGACAAAATGACCTACCATGGAGCCAGTGAACCTGCAAACACATAGGGCCAGAGGGGGGCACATCACCTGAGAGCTCTGTAATAGAAAATGGTTTTAACCTTAATGTTGAAGCCAAAACCCTGTTAGAATACCAGTAATCCCTACTTCAGCTCTCATTTGAAGTTTTTTCCCCCCCTTTCCTCACTGAAAAGGCCCATTACTTGTTTAGAGTTGGATTTTAGATGCTTCAAGGTAGGAGCACTTTTTCTGTAAAAAATAAAAAAAACATCACAGGAAATATCACAGGTATAATGCTTTAAATGCGACAAAGGGTACATTCACACTACAGGTAAAAGTAGCCCAAATCTGGTTGTTCACATTTTTTGATCCGCATGCAACAAGAAGATCATTGAGCCACCAGGCATGACGTCAGATGTAAACAAACTAAATGAAATAGCCTTTGTTCGTTTAAATTTGTAGTAAATTATCAAACACATAGGCTAGGTATAAGGACATGGAGGCAAAAGAGGGAACAGAATTTGATTAACTTCTGTGGTAAGAAATGCCTGGATACAAGAATAGAGCCATTAGTCATTAGCTTGTGAAGTGGATGAACTGATAGAATTCATAACAAAACTAGATTGTCAAAGGTAACGTTTACAATCTATGACTTTCTTTAAGAAAAGAAAAACAGAACACTTAATGAAGCAGCTCATTTCACTTCTCATTTTTTTGCTTTAAATGAGAAGTGTTAAGTCTAGAGAAAGCAAATTTCTATGTTTCTATGAAACAGGTTTATGGTTGGAATCTGTTCTGCTGCCTCTAGGCCAAGACATTTTGCCATCATTGCTGAAGTAATGAATTATAAAAAGTTAGCTTCTTCAAAATTCTAAAGGAACATTTTAGAACATCTGCCTGTAAACTGAACCTCAAAAATGTGGGTCATACAGCAAAGCAAGCACCCTAAGCACACAAGTCGTTCCAACAAAAAATGGATAAAGATGTTAACTAAAAAGAATAATGTTAATGTTTTGGAATGGCTAAGTCAATGTCCTAAATCAAGTGGAATGTCATGGAAGCAGCATTCATGACGGAAAACCCACCAACATCTCACAGCTGAATCTGTTCTATATGGAGGAATGGGTTGAAATGTTGAATGAAATGAAATGTTAGTTGCAGTTACCGCTACTAAAAAATATGGAGGGTGGGGGGTGTTCTGGGTTTCACTAGATACTGAAAGCAAAGGTTCACATACGTTTGCCACTCTCAGAAAGGGTTCCCTTTTCTACTTTTATAACTTGTGTTAAAGTCTGATGATGTTTCAAATGCAGAAAAATTCATGCAGAAATTTAATCTCAGCATTTAGTCTCATCTTTAGTCTCAGCATAATCTAACATCTAAACAAAGAGTACTTGCCCTACATTCAAGTCATTTTCAGTTTGGTTGTCTTACTTTTTTCATTTCTGACCTTTAAACAATGCCAAACAAAGCACATTTTGTGGAATATGTTTTTTGCCAAACAATAACAACAACAAATAAACACTTTAATCCCCTGCAACTAAAAGAATTTACTAGAAACAAAGGTTTAAAACTATAAATAAAATATTTGATTTGAGCTTCATCATATTAAATAATTGAATTCAAATATTTCTTTTTTTATTTTGAAGGAGTTCATCTGTATTTTAATGAATTTCGATTTGGAGAACAGAAGATATGCGTATGGCAGCATGAAGTATTGTGTTGAGAAATGCAACAGCATCAGGTGGCGTATTACACAGAACACGCAACATTGTCAAACTTTACTATGCACACTGTGACCTTTTTGCATGTCCATGAATTGTCACACCCCAATAAATAATACAACACTTGCTAATGTGAAGACTAGATACCTAATCATCACACACTAGTTATACTCTACATGTGACGACTGCAGATAAGACAATATAATAATACAATAATATAATTATAATTATTATTAATAATTATAATTACCAATATAATAAGTGGAAGAATACTAAACATGCATCCTGGTTATAGTTCAAGATTTAACACTAGTGTGTGTCAACATGTAGCTGCATAGCATCCCGGCTTGCATCCGATATGCAAACTTGGCTAGAATTTGGGTCAAAGACTGAAAATCAGTACAACAAACATTAATTGCTTCCATGTAGTGTTTTATAGTACATGCACGTTTGTTTTTTTCCCCAGATATTTAGATATGTTATATGAGACACCTACATGGAGCAAAAATATCTGACTAATGGAATAATTCCATGATATACTTCTCACCCGTAATATATCATTTTATTCTGTAGATCTGTTCTGACATACTGACTCATCTAGCTTCAGCAATTTTAAACAAGTAGTGGCTGTCAAAAAAAAAAATAGGCCACAATACAAATTATGCTTAAATGTTCCCCCTTCCCAGCTAACCCTTTCCCAGTGCATCAATTAAACTGTTAATTGGGATTTTGTAAGGAAAATTGTGATCAGGGAAAAAAATCAATATCACACAAGCCTAATGGATGCATGTGTGTGATACTTAAATTAAATCCAACAAGCAGAAAATCTTTGAAGTGGCTTCAGCGCTGGCAGAATGCTAATTACAATGCTTAAAATTTTCCATACGAATTGTATCTACACCCAAGACAATGAGGAAATAATTATCACAGAAGTAGAATCACAATGCCCATTTTAATCAACCCCTGTGGTAGCATTTCACCCCATTTCGACTGTTTTTGATTTCATGACCCTGCTGTGAGGTAATCACTTGAAAATTAGCCCTCTGTTCTAATGGGCCCTTGCTTGGGAGACACGTGATCAGCCACAATTACCACTGTGTGTCACATACCATGCCATCTCTAAAACGGTTAGAAAAACAATTTGATGCACCACATTTCTAAAACATTTTCATACACTACACAGAGACTCAAAGAAAAACACAGAACTAAAGCATCGAGACTGGCCATTAGTGGATTAGTAAGTTTATAATTTTATTAATTTAGCACACAACGGATTTAAAGTTAAAGTCTATCCTTAGAGCTCAAAATATTCATTTTATTACTATTCCTGCCTATACAGCAGCACAGGGTGGAAGGTAGGATGCAATTTCTGAACAATTCAAAATGCTTCAGTTCATCACAGGACATGTTTGCACACACTCACACTGGGGCATTGTGGAAACCCTAAATGACCCAATGCATGTCTTTGTAATGTGGATGGAAAAGGGAGTACCTGAAGGAAACTGAACACAGGCTGGCACCAACCACTGTGTTACCATGCACCCCATTTCCAGTACAATCAAAGAAATTGCACTCTGTAGTCTTGTTATAAAACAGGAAATAGCCTTCAATATTGCAAAACCAGAACTACCTTTATTATGCTTATTACAAAAACGCACACACAGAATGTTAGGCTTGTAACATAAGGCTCTTTACGTTATTCAGATAAAGGTTGAATGGTGCTATCTGTAGATAGTACTGTCGCATCACAGCTGCAGAGATCCATGGTTTGATTCCCCACCTGAGCTCTGCCTGAGAGGAGATGTGCATGTGGAGATTGTGTCTGTGTAGGCTTCTTCACATGTTCCAAAGACACGTTAAAAGGTGTCACTAAAGTGTCCCAGTGTGAATGAGTGAGTGAGTGCGAGTATGTGTCTATATACAGTCACAAACATACACACAGATCCTTAATTCAATTGAAATAACATGCAACAATGCAACATGCAACACAACACCTTATACTATTTACAAATTAGAACAAATATTCATCCTATACTCTTGGGTTAATGTGCAGGACCTCTCATCGCTGTGTTGAAATTCTTCAGCTGAGTCATTTGGATGAGTCATGTTTCTGCTGTGCTATTTTTCATTTAACATTTAGCACATCTGATGCAAGTTTTAAGCAACCCTGTTCCTGTAAGCCACTATCAAAGA
>JAUZST010000270.1:145539-173556 GCA_034779995.1 Parotocinclus haroldoi | reverse complement strand
TTATAAAGCTAAGATTTGGTACTTTATGTGGTAGTAATTTTCAGAGAAATGTAGATCATGCCTAGCAGTACAGCACTGTCTTAAATGACTAGGACGACACAGAATAACACACCTAAGGTGTGACGAATTATCCCACACCTACAGGATGGCTTTGGTCATTGACAATTGAGTCATTCCACCCTATGCATAAGGTATGAGAGAATTCATTCCAGAAGAAAATGAAAACGGAAATAGAGATACAATACTTTTAAATAGCTAGTGAAGTGACTTCCTATCGATTTATTGTGTTCTAATTATCGCATCATCGATCATGATTGATGAAATTCCACACCAATCAATGCCTTGTCTACTGCTCCAGTTCTCCTACTCTGCTTCAACCCACATGTCAGATTCCACACCATCAATAAGTTTGAGTGCCATCTGTACCTTTTAGAAGGCTACATACAGTCAGGTCTACAACAGGCGGCTGGCTACCTTAGCTACCTTACCATTCTACTATATACACATATATATATTGGTTATAATGTGTCGAGAAATGCTCGTTAATATGTCCACTGTTAGAACGCCACTTAAGCTATTTCTAATTTGTGTTTTTGCCCACCTGCACAGTTACTAAGACGTTTGGACAGGATAAAGGTCTCTCTAGTTAGGATAGTTGAAGTATATTATAGCTTTCTGGGATCTTAAATGCTTCAAATCTACAATTACATACCATTATTTAGAACCAGATCCAAACCTTTTATCTCGTCTACTTACGAATACAAGCAACACCTCATGCATCAGCAATATAAGTTGTGATAAAATCACAACACTTACTGTAATTAATCCAACAAACAACCTTGAACAACAAACAAATCTCAATTTTAGAAGTTATAGAACCGACAGATCTAGAATGTTTCCCAATGCAAAAGGAAATTACTGGATTAACAAGCAAGTAATTTAATGTAATACAAGCTAGTAGGGGCAAATAGAGCATATGCCACCAGCCAACCAACGTCAATCAGGCTATACCATGTACACGTTTTCTGTTTAAATGCACAATTTCTCTGAATACATACATGTATGTCGAATGTGTCTTCAGGCAGACAGAATATAATCTGACTGCCGAATTCTGAATATGAATTTCAGTTAAGAGCACTATCTAATAATAACACATCAAAAAGGTTTCCTGTTCTGTTTTGGTACATGATGCCATAAAGTATTGGGCTGGGTTTTGGTAGTCAGGTTGCATTTTTGGAGAGACTCATGCATTTACACTTTTTTAATACATGGGTACAATAATAGTTCTGTAATATGTGGCACCTCAAACTGTGATGACCATCTTGGGTGCATTTACATGTGCATTTTTATTTGGCTAATCATACAATGCAAATACCATTCTGATACTCAAAACACATGAAATTGCCTAATGTAAATGGTAGTGAAAGCAATTTTTGGCCATCGGCAATATCAGATTCCCTACAAGACAGAAAATACAAACAGGACAAAAGATAAACTTGTGCCAAACTTTAATTAAAAAACAAAGTTTTCTCTACATAAACAGTAAAGCCTCTCTAAAATGCCTGCCATAATGCACTACTGGTGCCACTAGAAGTTCAGTCCTAAACATATATGTAACAAAAATACAAACGCACACTTCCTTTTTTTTTTTGCTCCCATGAGCTGCAACTTGACGTAATGGTCGTGGATAAATGGCACAACAATGAGCTCCAGGATCTCATTATGATATGATGAGATCTGTGCCTTCAAAATTTCATAAAAATTTTATAAAAATTTCATAAAATGCATGTTCGTTGTCCAGAACATATGCCTACTCATGCCATAACTCCATTGCCACCATGGGCCACTCGATTCACAACGTTGACATCAGCAAACTGCTCACCCACACGATGCCATACATGCGGTCTGCCATCTGTTCTGTACAGTGAAAACTGGGATTCCTCTGTGAAGAGAACACCTCTCCAATGTGCCATATGCCCTTGAATGTGAGCATTTACCCACACAAATTAGTTACCACAAACTGCAGTCAGTGGAGACCCTGCAGATGACGAGCATGTAGACGAGCTTAACTAAGATGGTTTCTGACAGTTTGTGCAGACATTTGGCTATGCAAACCGATTGTTGCAGCAGTTTTCAGGTGGTTGCTCTCAGAAGATCTTGGAGGTGAAGATGCTGAATGTGGAGGCCCTGGGCTGGAGTGGTTACATGTGATCTGCGGTTGTGAGGCTGTCGGATGTACTGGCAAGTTCTCTGAAACGCCTTTTGAGACAGCTTATTGTAGAGAATGAACATCCAATTCATGGGCAACAGCTCTGGTAAACATTCCTGCAGTACGCACGCCGATTGCACGCTCCCTCAAAACTTGCAACAGTTGTAGTGTTGTGCTTTGTGATAAAACTGCACATTTTAGAGTGGCATTTTATTGTGACCAGCCTAAGATATACCTGTGCAATAATCATGCTGTCTAACCAGCATCAGCATCACCTGTGGTGATGGTTGATGGATTATCTTGGCAAAGGAGAAGTGCTCAGTAACAAAGAATTAGACAATTCTGTGAACAATAGTTGAGAGAAAAAGGCCTTGTGTACATAGAAAAAGTCTTAGATCTCTGAGTTCAGTTTATGAAAAATGGGAGCAAAAACAAAAGTGTTCCATTCATATTTTGTTAGGTCTAATAAAAATAAAATAAGAAAACGTTCACTGTGTGTGTATGTGTGTGTCAAGTTTACAAATTATAAATCTGCAGACCAAAGACAAGTTTAACACAAGGTATTCTGCAGAGAAGAGGGTTCTTGCTCTATCCAGCACTCCACATAAAATGTGAAGTATAATTAAAATGTGGGATAAGGGTGTGTCAAAATTTCCCCCTTCCAAAAAAAGTGTGATGAAGTTTCCAAACACATCCACTGTTTCAAACCTTTGTTTCCATAATTATGTTTTCACAGTACAGAGTGAATTCAGGAATGAAAACATCTCTTCCATTTGACCTCACTGATATAAACTTATTTGCGTATAGCACATTCTGCAAGCACAAGAAAAAGTCCTTACATGAAACACTCATTCTCAGGGCAATACTGATGTACTTAGCTATAATTCCCAGATCCAAGCAGGCCAGCCAAACCACAATGGGATATCCTTACTCCCACAGCTCTCAGAACCGATGTTTTGTCAAGGAAACTACATGGATAATTGTCAACTATGAACCAACTTCAAGTGAAAAAGAAAGCAGGTAAAACTGAAATCAGTTCCTTTACTATTTAAATTATATGAAAAAAGACTTTGTGAGGTTAAAACTACCAAAGGGAAAAATAAAATGGAGAACTTGGCTCACTATAGTCAGTCAATGGATGCCAACTGAATCTAGTTATAGGCAATAATATTAAGATTGTAATCAAATACCAACAAACACTATCAAAACAAAAACGATGTTAATGCATTTTAATACAAGTTACTAAGATCAGTTCCAACTTGGATACTTTCCAAGATGCTGACAAACCCTCATATCCACACTGATAACTCATAATACAATTACATGTATCATAACAGATTACATGTACCTACTTAGTAGTTTACGATAATGTTACCTCTCAACAGCACAAGATATATGATTTATTTATAGTATGATTTATTATACATTTAGTATTTGTTTAATAAACATCTATGGAGGATGGGTCCCCTCCCGAGGTTTCTTCCGACGATTTTAGGGAGTTTTTCCTTGCCACTGTCGCCCTAGGCTTGCTCAACTTGGGATTGGCATTTTAGATAATGTATTACTGTAAAGCTGCTTTGAGACAATGCTACGTTGTAAAAAGCACTATATAAATAAAATTGAATTGAAGTGATATAGCATGTAACATATACAACCCCAAATCGGGGAAAAATGGTGTTATGAAAAAGCCAAATTAAAAGTTTGTCTTACTTTTACATTTACTCTTATGCACACAGTATGAACCCAAGATATGCCATGCTTCTTCTAGTCAACTTTTCATTTGTTAACACACATCCATTCCTGCATCTCAGGCCTATAGCGCAACAAGGTAACAAACAACACAATTATGTGATTTCAAACAGGTGACGTGAAGAAGTGATTGTCGTGATGATTTGGTACAAAAGCAGTAACCACAATCTGAAGTTGGATAAACTGTTGTGGCCTAGTGGTTAAGGTACTGGACTATTGACCAGAAAGTCCAGGGTTTAAATCTCTAGGACCAAGCTAGCTGAGTCCCTGAGAAAGGCCCTTAACCCACAACTGGTTGGATTGTAAGACGGTAAGGGTGTCTGCTAAATGACATAAGTGTAAAAGTTTGCCAACACGTACGAAAATTATTGAAATGTTTAATAACAATTTTGCTCCAAGAAATGTTGGAAGGGATTTGCATATTACTCCCTCTACAGTCCATAATTTCATTACACGACATGGAATCTGGTGGAATTTGTGTGTAAAGGGCAAGGGCACAAGCCAAGGCAGATCTACCATAATCTTCGATCCCTCAGAGACCACTCAACAACCATTATTCATCAATAATGAATAAAACCACATGTGCAAGGGATTACTTGTGAAAGCTTTAACAAGCACTACAGCACAGAATAACATTCACAAATGCCACTTGAATTGTCACTGTGCAAATATAGAAGCCTTGTGTTTTTGTCAGAATTGTCCAAAATTTGCCTTGATTCATTTTTTATTCATTTCATTTTCGGTTCAGTGATGGTAGCAATAATGCAGAAAAGTCTTCATGACTACAACTTTTATAATGTTTGCAGGAAGAATGGGAAAAATTAACACCTGAAACACTTCATCGCTTGGTAGTAAAATGCTTTTCTATCACAACTTATTTTGTTTATTATGGGTGTGATATGTTTCGTCCACAATAATATCTTAACTGCTGCTTTAACGGTGTGTGAGCTGTCCTGTACGTCGCTCGCTATGCAAAAAAAAAGTTCACGAATCCATTATGTCATCTACCCAGGTACAACAGACTGCATGTAGCATGCACAACCCAGCTACCATTATACCTAAAGGAATAAAGTTAAAAATTAGTGAACAAACCGGAGACAAAATACTAACACCAACAGCCTCTCATTCTGCGTCATTAAATTTAATTGCTCACTCAGTGCTCACTCGCATGGAGGTGGTTTGTCTTATAAAAGATGGTGCTTAAAAGACATAAAACTATGTTGGAAACATATGGTCAATATAAAGGCTTGACAACTGAGATATTTCAATAAATTATTTTACAGAATATGAAGATTATGACAAACTTATGCACTGTCATGGACTTATGCACTAATGCAAAGTCAAGGACAGGTATGGCTCAGATCTTCTGCTTGACCATAAACCTGGGCTGGCTGGGAAGCAGGCCTGTGATTGAATCTGGATCGCTATAGTGTAAGGTCTGAGCATTAAAAAAGAGTGCCATTTAAACAGCAGACACAGGAGCCGTGCAAAGACAGACTCAAAAATAAGGAACTCTCTAGCAAGTGAAAAAAGTCCTAAAAGCACACAGAGAACCTATTTACCTCAGACCTTTCGATCTTACACTACACTCCATTTATGGGGGAATGTAGTACCTTCCTTCCCTAAATGCTTCACGAAAACGTGCTACCAATGATCTTACCCCGCGCAGAGACGTTACAGAATACCGATGAAGGGCAAGGGTGCGATGAGAGGCACCGCTCACAAAGGTGTTTAAATACCTGAGCAAGCAGGTGCATCTTGTCAGTGCAAATGAGTGCCAACATCAATAGGTGCAATCGTGCCAGGGTCACTAACTCTCACGATTTGCACACCATCGCTGTCATTATGATGATTAAGAGCTTTATTTTCAATAATCGTGTCTTCTTTACTCACTATGTCAGCATTTTACTCAAAAAAACACTTACTTCTTACAGGGTCACCATGAGACGGGCTGTCCACCTGAACAACCTCCTGCACATCAGCAAGGTGTTCTCTAGAAGATGCAGCTCTGCTTAAATTTGTGGTATCAGCTGATTCATTATCATCATTTTGGCACAAGTCTGTAAAAACAACAAAAAAAATATTTATAAAACGTTACCAAAAAAGACCATAACATTTTACCTACATAACCAATTTTACCTACCACACAAGACCCTTTAAGTAAATACTCTCCCTACTCACATTTTATCTCAAGGATACTAAGCACACAATAAAAAACAGAGATCAGGGTGAAAAGTGACTTGCTTTGGCATCAATATCAGAAAGAGTTAAGCTTAAGCATTAGTTGCACAACAGCTTGGGTGATGAGGTAAAGGACATCCAAAATTTTCTCAATATGATTTTCTTATCTTCACTTCTGGGTATGCAATATTTGCTTGCCAATGTTTTTTTTTTTTGTTGCTTTTTGAACAGTCAAGTACATTATCCTCTATACTAGGAAAAAGTAAAGATAAAAGCTCAGCAAAAACAAGCCTGTTATTAACTGCTGTTAATAAGATATCACACTTTGTCTATGTATCCACACTACAGCCAGAATATGAAAATAAAGTACATTAGTCATCAGTGTTGAACCGCGGCTACAACATTTCCTATTCACTACTCGTTTCATAATAAACTGCTCACAAAAATTAGGGAATCTACCATAACAAAATATCCCCAATTTTGTGAGCGGTGTAGTTAACCTGCATTATCAAATAAACAAGTGTGATTACACTTGTTATGCAATATTTAGTAGTGAGAAAATTGCCTCATACAGAAAGCAGGCATTGTGAAACAATGCACATGATTTGTTTGATTTTTTATACTTATAAAACTGCATGTATGTGTTCTAATTTCTGTCTTGTTTCACTGGGTCAACTTTGTTCAGAGTGAAAAAATGAAGAATGAGTCACTTCATGATCACGTCGTCTTTTCTGCAACATCAACAGAGCTTGTTTAAGTTTTGTGTTTTCCAAAGCAGTGTGGCTAAGAGACAAGTCCCATTTTAACTGTGAGGATCTGAGGGTTCTGTGACATCCTATTTCCTAAAAGTGCCTATGATTACTTACTTTGTTCTACTTTTGTATTTGTCACAGTACTTTATAAAGATGTTTGGTATAAATAGGTTAGTTAATGGTTCAGTGCCTTACAAAATTAGGCCCAGATGGTTTTACAAGCGAAAATCTCACCAGCAACTGGAAACTTAATTATAGACTATAATTGGCATTGGTTCACCAATGCTTCGCCTAATCTTCAGTTGCAAAATAATGAAAACATCAGTATTCTTAATGAAACCGCTACATATGATTTGAGGAAATCAGATTATTTTTTTATTCAATTAGTTACTAACAACTAACATGGGATTGAGTCATGTAATAAATGCATACAGACACAACTGGCAACACATTGCCCTCTCTCTCTCTCACTCTCACTCACTCTCACTCTCACTCACTCTCACTCACTCTCACTCACTCTCACTCTCTCTCTCTCACTCTCTCTCTCTCACTCTCTCTCTCTCTCACTCACTCTCTCTCTCGCCCTCTCTCTCTCGCCCTCTCTCTCTCGCCCTCTCTCTCTCGCCCTCTCTCTCTCGCCCTCTCTCTTATCAGGGTAAGCACTTGAGAGTAAATCTTGACCTAGATCTTTTAATGTTTAATATTTTGTGTTTTGTACAATTCCAACAACATCGCATCCACAACAGATATCATATATCCCACAATGTATAAAAATAAAATACACTGACATCTTTGTTAGTGGAATATTGTAAGGCTTAATACTATGAAGAAATACACTGCTCACAAAAATTAGAGGATATTTTAAATTGAATATGAAGCAATTTTAAAAAATCATTTGATTTTATTTCATTAAATAAGATTACCAGAAAAGCAAATGAAAAGTCAAAGAAAGTTGTTTGATTACACAAATGAGATACAAACTCAATTATCATGATTGAGTAGCAAGTGACATATTTATTATAACTGAACGACAGTGTCACACATCTACTGTTTAGTAGAATGTATGGTCACCCAAGACTGCCAAAACACACTGACAGTGATAGGGCATGGCCAGGATCAGATGGACCAGCAGTTTTTGTGGAATATTCATTTTGAAATGTGCCCTAATTTGTGTTAGCAGTGTATATAATTGGTGGAGATAGAGAATCTTTTAATGATGTACTCCCTTCTTTTTATGATGCTTGCTAAAATTCTTTGACAATCAGCAAGCTGATGTATTTTGTTCAGGGCCAGTATGGGCACCATTTGATTTTTTTCTTAATTTAGATTGACAATGACATTTCAGTGTTTCTTCTAGGATTTTTTTCAGCACTGGTGTCAACCAATCCCCCCACCCCCAAAGAAAATAAATGTCTGCCTTTTCGTTTTAAACTGTATTTGATCCACTGTTACTTTCTGTGGTCTGAATAGTGCTAGAGTCATGCATGTACGCCCGATGCCAGTGTGCGACATGCTTTACATTACATTTTTATGTTACATGTTTATGTTCTTTTCAAAATCTCTCTAACTTCATTCAAATTAATCTACCTTTCTCTCCTCTGTGTCTTCTCACTCTCCCCTGAGCGTAACTGCTCTCCATTTCGTTTCAATCTCGGCTTGTCATTTCAAACTATAAGCCATCTGCAGTGTTTCGCGATTTTATAGCATTTTATTTTATTTTGTCTATTTTATTTTAAGCATTAACGGTAATAATTTTGCAATTATATAAATGTATGTATAGAAAACACTGTGTTGTTATAAATTAAAAGATTGAGCTTATTACCATTCATCATTTCATCTAATCTGTTACACTCTTATCAGCTAAACCTGTTGCAGGTACTCAGAGACATGAAATGAAAGTCATTCATTTATTCACTTTCTTATTCGCTCCATACTGGGGTTGAGGGAAAGCTGGTGTCCAGTCGGCAGCAACCCTGGGTATATGTTATACATAGGGATAATGTAGCATGACAGAGTATCAATTAAAGAACCAAGATACTTCACTGTTTGCCATAGATTTTCTATTTAGAGTTTTACTATAAAACTGTTTGCAACATTGAATCATTCATTCAAGCTCTCTTGCTCACATACACACAAACATTTATAATATTAGATACTTAGTCTTTATGTAATAGCATTTCATCTGGTAAGACCCACTCATCATCATCATCATCATCATCTTGGTGTGTCCAAGGAGCACATGCACCAGCCAAATAAAGTGGCTGTGGAGCTGTGGAGTGTCCAAGGAGCACATGCCATGTAAAGTTTTAATAAAGCAATTAGTTTGCACTGGTACATGTTGATTGTTGTATTCATATTAAACTGAAAAGTTGTGTAGGTTCATTACTAATAAGGATAATAACCTTATGAGATCAGAGATGTATATGCAAACGGTTGTTGTCTGTACGAACATTATGCAACACAGACCTGAATCTGAATTAACTGCCAATATAAAGACACACCTTGCACCTTAAAAAAACCATGTATGATTGGCAGACCCTTCTCTAGACCCTACATTTACATTTGCAGCATTTAGCAGATGCCTTTACGCAGAGTGACTTACAAGTTATACATTCTACAATCCAAGTAATTGTGGGTTAACAGCCTTCTTCAAGGACCGAAAAGTGGCAGTGACATAATAACAGTTGTAAATTTGCTTCAAATATGTTTTATATGAGTTTCAAAATACAACATTTTATGATTTTTCGACTTTGTGTTGGAAATCCGATAATATGTAGAAATTTGTATTCAGCTTAAACGATGCTATGAATTTAGAATCTTTCACCAGGCAAGGATGCATAGTTCAGTACTCTCCCGCACTCAGTGCTGAACGAGGAAATCAGGAGTGCGTGATGTAGGGAGTGATGAGCAAGTGGAAATAGAGTAAGGAAAAGCTCTGGTCATGACAATACATTTTGGTATTTTCTTTTCAATACATTATAAGCCTTGTATTAATAACTACCCAGCTGTAGGTTAATGTGTTTTAAGCACTACTAAGGCAAGTACAATACATACTGCTCACAAAAAGAAACATTTTTAAGCAGTGTGTTTTAAACTCTTCGTGTTTAACATACATTCAGCTTATTACAGGTTTGTCGCAACATAACTCCATTATAAAATGCGAAACATCTGCACAATTATTATTATTTGGGTATGAAAAGCATGTTGGTATCTGTTTTACATTTACAGCACTAGCAGGCACCTTCATTCAGAGTGAGTGGTGCAACTAATACAGTCTTACAATGTACAATCAAAGGGATTGATGGTTAAGGGTCCTGCTCATTGTTCGTTATGAGTCCATCGCCACAATAGTTATGTCTGCGTGGTCAGTAAAACTTCATGATACATATCTACATACAAATATAACAAGTACATCCTTTCGGAGTTACAAAATGGCACTGCTTGTTTGTGTAACAAACACAGAAACAATTGTCTTGTACATATTATGCAGTCACACAGTCAATATGTTATGGCTTATTGCTGCCATTCTAGTCCAGAATTTGCAGTGACATAATCATTGATCCTGTCGTTAGTCCGTCTGTAAATGACTGAAAGTTGTCAGGCATTTCAGGTAAATACAGATCTCTGACCTTGGGGGTGATCCAGGAGCAGACTGGTCTCTTTTTGCTTGTCCGGACCTACAGGCCCCTCCGGAGGTAACACCGTCTCCGCGGACATCAGCCAGACCTCTCGTTGAGTTCCTGAACACACCCGAAAACAAAACACGCTCCTGGTCTCTGTCTCAGCCGTGCAGCCTGTGAGAAGGAAAGAGTAAACTATAGCGTACGTGCACATAAAGCATTTTATCGGGAGGAAGAGGAGAGTAGGAACCGAATCCAACTTTTTTTTACTGCCGCCTCTTTCTCCCGAGGAGAAGAGTGACGTCATCCGGCCAAAACGCCGTTAAACTCAGTGGAAAGTTTTAGCCCCCCTCCTCCTTCCTAAATATATTTACTAGCTTTCCCACCACCTCGGGGGAAAACATTCGTTCCTTACGAGTTAAACAAGTCATGTTCACTCCTCGTTTCTAAGAGAATGTAAAAGCGGTAGTGCTAAGCAACCTAACAGGCGGAACGTCAGCGTTACCTTACTAGCATGTCAACTCCAGCTTCAAGATTTCCTCCATCTGTCCATCTTTTGCCCAAATAAATCGCGTCCCGTCCAAACTGACACAGATACACACTAACCCGAACGATTTTTCAGCAGAAAACCCGTTTGGCAAATCAATTCCAGGCAGAGATAAAGATATTTGAAAGTCTCGACAGCGTGTAAAGAAAAGTTCCAACTGAAACAATTTTCATCACATCCGGATTCCGCGCGCGCTCGTGAAACTGAAGTATAGGAAGAAAGAGAGAGAGATGGGCAGTGTTTTGTCAGCAGTTTCCAGACAAACGTTTCATCATAGATGGATTTTATTCACTGTTACTTTTAAAAATATATGTATAGCCTGCTTAAATATCCAAATATGTCGATGAAAGTTGAATAAAGGGCACCATAATATAGTGTCTCCTGAAAAATGTAGACTTGCTAAGATACTCATTACGTTCAGTAACTGTGGAGAATACAGCCGATTTAAATGTGTATACAGTATTACACTTTATGAACAAAAGTAATGGGACACCAAGAGCTTACACCTACAGATAACACCTGCTGGCAGAAAGCTAATTACCCCACATTTTCATAGATCCATACTACACTGATTCTGATTTTACACCGGATGCTCTTCCTGCTGTTGCTGCTCCATTTTATCTAGACTCGGGACAGTCACTGAATATGGCTGGGGACTCACACTGAAGCTTTTGAGAGAGCTATTGAGAGAAAAATTCAGTTAGTGGAGGATAGTCACTGACACTAGAAGAACATGCCAACAGCAGAACGATTGTGCCGTTTAGACAGAGGATCTAAAAGGGCACCAAAGGGCCACCATGTTACCCTCAATGGTTATTGGTAATGTTTATTTTTGAGATTTTTTTCTTACCTTACGGTAACTTTACTTTTCAGCTTTACCTTAAAAACTTACCAAATATTCACGTGAAAGCCCGATCATCCTCAGTGATGCAATTCTGCTATGCTGTATGCAGGAGCCTGAAGTTGATACAAACTTAAACAAGCTAGGTGACTATTTTTTTCCAGGAAGACTAACCGTTGCTAAAATTGGATGGGTATTATGCAGTAGTATGCAGATGGGTAGTGTAAACTGCATTCACCTGGTGTTATTCTTCTTTTAGACGTTCAAAAGTTAGCTATTAACATATTACATATAGCAAGTCTTCATTGCACGTATTGCAGTCTATCATAATGCTTCCAGAGATTATCAAGAGTACACTGATCAGTTTGCCAAGTAACAGAAATTAATAACACTTTTTGCTCTATGAACTGATGCACAGGTGGCTTGGCGCCTCACTTCACACTCTCACATTTACTTTAGGATGAAGTCCATGAGTATGGGTGATGGATGTGAAATATGCCCTACGCAATGACTGTGTGAACTCTATTTTCTGCCCATAATGCAGAAATCACTCCAGGTCTCTGGCATAATGATTTACGATGAATCTATGTCCATTTTGAACTCGCAAACCCAGCATAATCCATCTTGCAGCAATGCGCCCTTCTCCGTTTCTAAGTGTTGAATCTATTACCACACTGATTGGTAATAACTCTGCCTCAAAGCCCCTTGGACGTTCATTACTTAGATAGCGCTGCTCCTTGGGACCCTGTACCAATGGTAAAATTCAGCATCAATGGGGCTTTAACCTGACCCTGTATGTGCAGAGTTATCTTTTATATAAAACTACCACAAAGCACCTAACTACACACAATCAAGTTTGAGCACAGACAAAAGGGCAAGAGATCCCACATGCTGTGATAGCGGCACAGCTTGATGTAACATAATGAAATATTCCCATTTGAGTATTTCGCTAAGTGACGCTTAAAAAGTAAATGATTTGCCATGAAGGTCTAGGGTGACATGGCTGACAAACAGTTATCATGTGTTAAATCACAAGGATTAGCTGGAGCCACAGCACTTGTGTCAGGCCATCACACCGTGTCGGAGCTGTGTCAACAACATGTCAGGAGTGCATATGTCACAGTTACCTCTCAGTAGTGACAGGAAATCTCTTTATTCGCTGATGTTTGTTTGGCAGCATGCCCGATTCCTGAAGAATTGCCAAAGCTTTTTTTGTGATCCTCTATGGTGGCACCCATCCAAATGCTGGGGAGCAGACTGCATGCATGTGGGAAAACATAATAAGGGACATAACATGAAAGATATTGATTTCACAGTAAGCGGTCAAAAATGTTGATAATCTATGCTGATTACCAGAATTCTATAATTTCACCATTGGCATCGTCAAAAATGTACATCCATATAATACAAATTGTATCACCTCTAGAACACCTACTATAACAAACACTTCTTTAGTGCCAAGTTGATTTGAGACAGCCATTTTAAATTCACTTTTAGCACTTAAGGGCTGTGTTCTAAGTAAAAAAATATCTAGAACTCAATTATGGCTGTTCAAACTGTCCAAAGCAGGCAGGCAGGGGAGGAGGATTTAAACCTGTAGCTTACAAAGAGGGGCAGGGGGCCCTTTGTGAAGCTTGGCGACTTGCTCTCTGTATTCTTAGCATTTGGTTTTTGTTATAGAATTATAATCAGAAGAAAAAGCAGCAGAATAGGAAACCTGTAATTAGCACTAATGAGCTTATTCTTCTAACTCTGTGATTGGAATAGAAATGGGAAACTTACTGATTCATTTCCCATCTTGACTTTAATGGCCAGTGAAATAAAGGTGTCACTTTGAACCATGGCAAAGCCACAATGCACATCAGTAACTGATCAAGTCTTCAAAGAAAGCTGACCAAAGTCTCAGCTGAATGAGAAGAACATAATAAGAGCCGCTTTGAAGCCTGGAGCAAGGCCCTCGCCCCCCAAGCAGAGCGTGAAAGCAGGACGAATCCTGGTGACCTACATGATTAGTGGAGATAGGGTCATTTTTTACACATTTTTAGTGTGGCGCCTGATCAACGAGTTCAACCCCCACATCCAACCACCACCATGTCTGCTGGAGCGGCACTGCGCATTAAATGATCAGGTCTGAGTGACACACATAAATAAACTTAACTTGCCTCACATCAGTCATACATGGCAGTAATCACTAAAAGAACTGAAAACAAGAGACTCTTTTTGAGGGAAAAGATGGTAATAGAGTAACTCGCCTGTGCATGTGCACACATCTGGACACAGCTATTTTGAGCAAATCAACAACAAATGTCCCTCTGACAGTGTCTTGAATAGATATTTATTTTCTTAATAACTCTAATGCTGTTAATTCAAGACCTGTCAAATGATAAGTACATAGTAATATTTATAAGAACAGCTTAGAGAAAATCACATTTACACAACTTTTCCATTTCTCAGCTATGCAGACCTGTTTGGGTTTTGACATATGCTTATTTCGTTTTGAGTTTGAGCTTTTAGTTAATCTCTCCCAAAATATATTTTCATGCCTCAATTCGTCAAATCCTATCCAGTTCAATAATTAGAGGTGTCATAGAGGAGAAGAACGGGCATAAAGTTGAGAAGGGTCCATAAGGTCTCTAGGGGAGATAAAAAAAATAAATGCTCCTGAAGGGGTAGGAATTAATGTGAAAATGTAAAAAAAAATGGCTGTAATTTTTGCTTTATAGCTGAAGGCTAGCGATCATAAAGTGTGGTAATTATAAAATGATTTTTTTTTAAATCTGAGATTTATAAATACAATGATATAATAATAATAATAATAATAATAATAATAATAATGGTGAAGTGGTGGTGTAGTGATTATTGCTGTTTCAAAAAGTCCCCTAGCATCTCTCCCTGGTTGTTGCCTCTGCTGGACTGGACTGGCACCATGTCCAAAGGTGGTTTCTGCCTTGTGCCCTGTGCTGTCAGTTAGGCCCTGGCCTAGATCTAATAACATAATACAATAATCAAAAACAATAGATAAAAAACAAATTTGACACACAAAATACATTGTAACATATAGTATACTTGCCTAAACATTCAATGACAAGTAATTAAAAGTTTTGCTAAAGGTTGCTAACACATTTTCACTTTGAAGTAAATGTTTTTGCAATAAACATAATCTTTTTTTTTTTTGTTGTTATTAGGGATATGTGGACAATTATATTTTGTTTTCTAGCCAACTTTTTATAAAATATAAAATTATGCATTGGGAATCATGAATAATAGTGGAAAAAAAATTAAAAAATAATAAATAAATAAATACAAATTATTATACAGTCTATCACAATGCTGCATGCATACTCTTCAGGCTGTGAGGTACCATGACAGTGAGAGCCAAAAAGAGCCATTGTGAATTTCCCTGCCTAGGTTATACTTAATGGCTCAATCATTTAAATCATGCATGCAAAATTAGAAAATAATTCATGTCGTTCTAGTTTTATTATTTTTTACCTTGTATAAACCTGGTCATTCTCTGCATCTTCAGTATCAGGATTTAATGGCAGAGGGGAATAAAAATAAATCAGAAAGAGAATTGAATGTAGCTGTAAATCCTCCATAGGTGAACTCCAAACAAATTAAAATCTAATCACACAATCACCACTCCAGGAAAAAGAGCCACAGTGTAGCCAGATGTTATGCACGTGTAAGGGCATCCATCTCCCCAAGCAACACATGACAACCAAAACCCTTCCAAGCAAACATCTGTTTCCTTAACCAGCAGTGAACAAGATACAGTGGCAAAAAGTGTTTGTATGATGTGCTGTTTACATATTACATGTGCAGCCTTAGGTCACCACCAATGTTTTAGCTATGATATATATTGATCATATATAACATATTGTTGACAACTGGACCCAAAAATTTCAAGCTTGGATTTGCCACTCCATAATACTATTTTCCGCTGATCTTCATGCTAAAAAGTGGTTACTTGACTGCTACCCTTCCAAAAAAGACAATTCCTGGTTCAGCTTTTTTAGACAGTAGAAGGGTCAACTTAGCATCCCAATGAGCTGGCAAAATGTTGCCATTGCTCTAGTGTTAGGGGAATACAGCATACACATTTTCTGGGTGTACTCCAATAAAGGGTCTGAGAAATAATAATATATGATCATGAAATTATTGCTAAAACAAAATAATATCTAATCTATTGGTGGGATTTTTTGCACAGTCTACCTGTGGCAGGATACATTTGTTCAAGATATATTTATTCATTTTCTTATCCACTTGTTTCTAATCAGAGTTGCAGGACAGTCAGTGCCTAGCCAGTGGAGCAAGGTAGGAACAGCTCTAGACAGGGTGCAAATCCAACAAAGTAAAAGATGCATTAAAATTATTTCCTTATACATTGTGGATCTCTATATTTGAATGTTTAGAATTGCAAAGCATACCCTTCTCTTGCTGCCTTGACCATATAATGTTGACCATATATACACTTCTCTCATCAATGTTTGTGACTTGCAGACATATACTTGATCTGTGGCACTTCGAGTTGAAGGATGCTTATTTCAGTGTTGCTTGGTTGCATCAACCATCACTCTGTCTGCACACATAGGAGCACACATACCCCTGAGTCCTGTTAGTTCACTTCTGGGTAACCATGGGCTAGTGATCTCTCTCTCTCTCACACTCTCTCTCTCTCTCTCTCTCTCTCTCTCACACACACACACACACACACACATAGTGGTGGGTAGCCTTCATGCATTATTGAAATGTAACAAGAGAATACTAATGTTTGGCCCACTCTGATTAATTTAATGCCCTGCCATAAGTCCAAGATTAGGCTTCAGTCTACAGTCAGTTTTAATTAAATATTGAGGACAATGGAAATGCAAGAATATTCGATTCTTCTTTTAACGAAATCAGAGTTTTAATTTACCTCATGCTGTGTCCACCTGCAGTGCAGGAATCAACGTGGCACCATCGAACACATGAGTCCACACTTGGCCACGGATGGTGTGACTATAAAATGAGCCCTTTTCCAATTTCTGCAAAGGCAGTCAAATATTTATTCAGTTGATGAAGCTAAGGCTAGCTTTTGCACAATAATTAAAGTCCAGCCCATATAACAGTGAGCAGCAAGATTTCTAATAACCTGCATTCAGCTGTATGATGCAACAACATTCAGCAGATTCCAGCATTTTGCTTGCAAAATACGCTCTTATGAGATGCAAAATAAGGAACGCAGACATTTTAAATGAGAGCCTATATGTGGGGTGATTAAACCAGTCAAAACAACAAAATTCTAGTTGAATAAAGGCCTCCATTATGTATTTAATTTGTGTTATTCGCTTTGCTTTTATATAGGATATACAATAAGTGTAGGATAGGTATTTTACACAAGCTGCAACTATAATACCTTGTAATCGTGAATTGCCCTTGGTTGTAACCCTAAGCAAATAATCATATTTAATGCAAACACAAGTGCTGTTCTTCAGAAAATTATGTGACTGAGTTATATGGTAAAATAGCAACACATTAGTGGAAACATTCATTTTCTGAATTGATGAGTTAATGTAACATTACTATCTGATAGATCTAGGTTTGGCAAAGGAATAGCGTGCTTTAAACACTGTGGCATGTTTTTTCAAGTTTAAGCAAGCCCCAATGCTTCACTGAAAGTCTGTAAGGATATGGTTTTCTGGTTTGACATGGATGAACACTATTACCCTGTATCAGTGTTGAACCTTACTAACATTCTTATGGCCAAAGGAAAGTGAATTCCTGCAGCCATATTCCCAAATCGAGAGCAAATTCTTCCATAAGAGGGGATAACAGCTTATGGGGAACAGTACATTGATTTGGTATAAGATGTTCATATTTGAACATAGTGGTCAGGTACTACACTATCATGTGAAAAAATGGCCCATGTCAGAATGATAACGTATCTTTTTATGATCTTAACAACAAATCATTAACAGCAAAGTCAGATAGCTGGATAAAATGAAAGGGATAGCTATTCCAGTGTATGTAAGCAGCTCAGTACAGAAAGAACAGTCAATATTGTTCCACTCAGCATTCATGGTTTCAAACAGTTAATGAGCAGTAGAAAAACATTTCCTGGCTCAAGGCACTCCTTTGCAATGTGGGCAGAAGCACTGTCTTGTTGAAAAAAAAAAATAGCTTACGGTAACTGTTCAGCTGTAGAAACTATAACTTTCTGTAATATTTTTTTTTCTGCATTGGAAAACATTAGCTGACACCAAGACGCCATAATCCTGAGATGCAGTAACTTGCCTTTCTTGGAAATGACCTCGCTGGAGCATCACCATATGTCATTATTGATCACTCGACAAAAAAACTCTGTTTAAAATGTTATTAATTTTAAGTAAATAATTTTTAAAAGTTTTCCTCTGCCTTGGCCTTTTAATTCATATTCTAGACACAAAATCTTCACAACATTAAGTTGTATACCTTGTGTCTATCCAAGGTAGTGAAGGAATATGGTGCACATAGCTCATGGCACTTTAAGCAAGTTATACTTAAACATTTAACAGCCGTTGTGTTTTTCCATAGAAATACAGTATATACACTACAACTTTGTGATTTAAAGTGAAATTCTAAAGAGGAAAACACATTGGAGATTCCACCTCAGATCATAGATCATATATATAAAGTTCCTGACAACTGTGATAGGACCTTAAAATATCATAAAATATGGGTATGAAGGTACTCTGTCTGAGTCTGAGGTTTGGCCACTTGAAAAACAGCTGCATGTCTCTTGCTCTGTCCTCATGTACATTTTCACAGAGAGATAGGTCCGTTTAAAAAGAAAGCTATCAAGCACTATGCCCCGTTTAGCATGACTGAGTGTGAAGTGTTGCATGTTTTCAGGTTACACAACCTAGCTTTTTCTTTGTGTTGAGTGAACGGTGCCAGGCTGATGGCAATAAATGAACCTTTTGTTAAACAGAAAGTTACTGAAAAACGTTTGAGTACTATATGGATATATATTTGCTTTGAGTACTATATGGGTATGGTAAGTGGTATGACAATAATGTTGAGATATCACAGACTTCAAATCACTGATCAAAGTTGTTTAATTCAAATCAGCAGATGGGACTTTGGTAGCCTTTTGTTTAGGACAAAGAAACAAAAGGCAGAGGGTTCAAATCCAACCTGCCACTACTGAGTCCTTGAGCAAGGCCCCTAAACCATAACTACTTGGAACTGTATCAATTTTAATATTTTTTGCTAAATGCTGTAAATAAAAATGCAGATGGTTAGTGCCAAAGTAAATGATAATTCAGCGATCCAGACATAACATATTAACAATAACATTTTATTTACACTAAAATGAATGCCTCTAGTAATTGGTATTGAAAATACAGCAATGCGTTTTCACTAATCATGCATTCCCTTACTTATCCACTTAATTCTGGACAGGGTCACAAGAGAGCGGGTGCCTAGATGGTGGCACAGGGTGCATGACACAAACAACCCTAGACAGGTCACAAATCCATAACAGGGTACACACGATCACACATACTTTCACACAATAGAGACACTGTAAAAACACTACTTAGCCTAACATGCAGGCTAAGGTCTTTGGACTGTGGGAGTAAACCAACTAGGAAACACAAACATGGAAAAGGACAAAGACCATCCCACGTGGAGACTGGACCAGGGATTCTCTTGCTACCCATAGAGCCACCATGCCACCCATTAATGAATATTAAGTAAGTTCAAATTTTACAATACTATGAATCTGTGGTGAGTTTTGTAAATGGCTCAAATTCCTGCAGAATAATTATGGTGCAAGACCTGACAGCCTAAATGAAAATTCTATAACAATTGAGTAATAAATCAAAACAAAGAACCCTAAGGCATCTTATCGGCAATCAGAATTCCTCATAGGATATTTCCTGCCCCCTCTGACCGGTGTGATATTACACAGTACAAAACAGCTACTGGCAGATGTTATCGGTACGTGATAACAACGTGTGAGCATGTTTGCGGTGCATCATTTGGCATTTATCTCTGCTTGGAATGTAAATTTGGCTCCCTCTTTTTCCATGAGGCCATCCTGTTAAGGGTCATGGTGTGATGAACTTAAGTATGTTCATTGATCTTGAATATTGATCAAGACCCTTAACTAGTACTATACAATCAAATAACACAATCAAGAGTGCTTACCATTGACACTGGGTGCCCTGCAAAATCTATAACCAGGGCTTACACACGCATGTAGGTTGTGTACGTAACGGCTGTGTTCACACAGTCGTTTTCAGGTTAATGAAATATGGTGCTTATCAGTGGGGAGTGTATTCCCTGACTTAATATAATTCAGTCAAACTCATCAGAAAGCTTAATTCCCTATGGTGTGATGTTGGGAGAGATGCAAATGCATACGGCATATTTAGCTTGAAACCTACCATTGGCACCTGGCCCCCACTGCAATCATTACCTTCATTTACTTTTCAAAAACAAATTTATGAAACACACCTGAAGACAGGCTTATATCCTTCATTAGACTACTAAACTTAAGGGAGCATGCATGGTAATGAAAGGTGAAAATATACCTCTTTTTACATGTTAAAGAAAACTTCTTGATTTAAAACTCACAATGCTTTGAATAAACATCTATATACAGTTATATGACAAAATATGGATATTCCATGTAAATTCAAAACTACAATCAAACATAATACATTTTATAAAATTAAAGAGCCAAACAAGACTGTCTGTAACTGTTCTTCTGCTGCTTTGAAAGACTTTCTTAAATCAGATAATAGAGTACAATAATGACATTTTTTAAAATTTCCCTTTAAAGAAATAGCCCTGTATCTGCAAGCAATAATAATTTAGATATAATTAAATTTAATTTAATTAATTTAATACAAAAGCCTTTGACCTTTGCATAAAAACTGCATGCTTATTGCCACAACAAGTGAGTTTTATACGAACAGAACCTGAAGACCAGCTTATGTCCTTTAAGTCCCCCATTAAGCTACTGAAATCATGTGCATGGCACAGTTGAATTATTAAGCAATACTTTTAACCTAATATTCAATAAGACAGACAATAATTTAAATATTCGTTTCTGGACTGAAATAAGAACTGGAAACTTGTTGATCCGAAACTCACAGTTCTTCCAATGTACATCACTGTACCTCCGACTGAATAATCAGTATAAAACAAGTTTAGTTCTCTTTTTACTAAGCAAGACAAACTGAAATTCTTGTCTGTGATAATTGGTTGAAACAAGGTTAATACACAAACAAATGTCCAGACGTTCAGCATCCTCTATCTGAATGAGTGCGAGTAAACTCTCCCATTTGGGTCTTTAAAATAAAAGTGATTTTTGGAGAAGTGTATTCATTTGAGAATTATGGTACCTCATTGTCCGTCTTTGTGTCAGATTTTCCAGTTGCATCATGAATAAAAGATCAGTATCTCTCTTCTCAGTATCTAGCAGACCATGGTTTTTTCTCAAATACAGCCACCTAAGAATACACAGGAATAAACTTGAGAGGAAACAAAATATTAGGTATTACCCTCCATTTGCATATCATTAGTAAGGCGGGTACCGCCGCCCTCTGTGGGCTACTCCCTTATAAATATATTTAAATATATAAATGTCATGAATATATTAATTGACATTGCCCTCACGTTCTGCCTAAAAGCATCCAGTCTCCTTGTCACTGTGTCGCACTATCTCTCGGGATGCTGTGACACACATGCAGACAAATGGATAGAAAGACAGACAACCATACCAACACACACACAAACATACACACAAATGCAGACACTGTCTCACAAATACACAAATTTGTGGACTGTTCTTCCTCTTTCAATCCCCTGGATTTTATTTCATGGATTTGTAAACACAGTGTTAGTTCTCTATTTTCCTGGTCTGGGTCACGGGAGAGTGTCCATCACAGGATCCCATAAATGTACTGCCAAACCCCAACATAGAGTCAAGCTCAGGCCCTCAGGAACTTCCACATACCACTGAGCAAACATAGCCATGTTTTATGATGCATTGAATAATAGAGAATGACTTTACTGGTCAGATTACATGTTTTGTTCAATTTTTTTGAAGGTAACAAACTTCAATAATACAAAAATGCACTCAAAAATTGAAATGTGAAATATTTCAACCATGAAATATCCCCTACTTTTTGTGAGCAGTGTATATTTCTTTAATTGTAATGCATCCATAGTGACATAAAAAGAAAAATTGGTACCAGCCGCAATTCAGTGGGTGTGCGCAGTGTCAACCCACCATTGCGGTGGCACAGGTTTGCATTTTGGTGGTGCCTTTCGTTTTAGTCAATCTTGTGACATCATTGCAATGCATAATATTTTCTTCTTTATGCTATTCAATATTTCATTTATAAACAGTGTTTCAGTTATTCTTGGTGTGTGTTCTGCTTATTCTTTATTTGGGTTTTGGTGAACGCTGCACTTTGCAGATTGCACAGTTACAGATTGTGGTTTCAGTGCATGCTTTGTTGGTCCACTTGCTACTGTCAATTTTGTTTGGTACTAGGGCTTGCTCCCCTAAATGCTCCCTCAATTGACCAAGCTAAGTAAGTTGTTGAGCGCACATGGCTACAATGCACATCTAGGTAAAAAGTATCTGACCCCCCAACATAGCTTCAGATCCCAACCTGGTCCTTCAATGGTCTAGAAGCTCTACTGATGCTCACCAGTGGGTAGCACCGCTGCAGCAAGAAGGTTCTGGGTTCAATCCCAAAATGGAGCAGCCTACATGTCCTCAAGTCTGCACGGGTTTACTCCGGGTACTCCGGTTTCATCTTACAGTCCAAAGATACGTTAGGTTAATTGTTGTCTCTAAAGTAGCCCTTAGAGAGTGTGACTGTTTGTGTGGGTGCTCTGCAATGGATTGATCCATTGATCAAGATTTTCAGAGTTCCAGAGTTGCTGGGTGGGCAGCGACTGGTCCATGATCCTGTGTGGATTAAGCAGAAGATAATGGATGGATGGACCATATAACTCCTCTATATGTGCCCTACAAACACAATATATGTACTCTGCAATTCACTTATATAAGGTTTGCAACCTTTGCAAATAACACTTTTGTTGGATCAAGATTATCTTCTTTTTATGGTTCTCTTTATGAAAACATGTTTTCATTAGGTTAAATAACAGATTTTGAGGATGTTTTGATCAGTGAATGAGATTTTTTCCTCTGATCCTTTGCATGACCACAGTCTGACCGGTCTCACACCGCCCCCCTGCAGCACTTGTTGCTGGCAGATTGGTGCGGCATGCCGCTTAGCCAATTAACGGTAGAATAAAGCCAAACAGATTTGAACTGATAAATCTTTAATGATATCAGGGATTTTACACAAACACACACTTGACAGAGCTAAATTAAAGTAAATACTGTGCATGATTAAAATTCCCCTGGCTGGGGGAAGATAAATGTTTGAATAATTTATCAGATTTAATTGACATGAGCTGTGATGTTGTAAACAGAAATGTTTTGATGTTCATAATACATTTTGACATGAAGATTTTTTTTTAACGGATCCAAGAAAAGCGTCACTCAGAACATGATACACAGGAAGTAGAGACTGAGAGTGAGCGTGTTTGTAGAGAAAAGGTAGCTCATTTATACTCCAGCCATGATTTCTGTAAATGAAGTGCTCCTTATTTACATTTTGCTGAAGCTCAAATGGGGCAGGTAAAGCCAGTGGGTATCTTATAATAACTAATATGAAAAGATGTGAGAGGAGAGGTGCGAGAGCTGAGAAGTGTTCAGCAAACACCCAGGTACAATAAGCTCAGAGCCAGCCTGGGGCTAAAGCACTTTAGTTTGACCCTGGGAAGTCGATACTAAACAAGGGTGTAAATACAGCAGGAGAGTGATTATGACAGCAGGGAAGCAGCACATACCCTCCACACACACACACACACACACACACACACACACACATGTACAAATGATCCTAATACACAAAATACAACATCACTTAGACTGCAGGCATGGGAAGAATGTGAATTACATGAAATTTCCAGAGCATGAGCTTGAGTTGTGCCAGAGGCACGATGTCCAGCTCCTTCCACAGATAAGCAGCATTTGCCTGTCACCTGCTCTCCAACCTGCTATCTGTATACAACAGGGCTCACTCGCCGCCATAAATGAATACATCAAATTTTGATGGAATGGCCATGTCGTGCCTCCGTGGCCCATGATGCCGCACAAGATGATACAGTGTACACCCGCATACATGAATAGCAAAGAAGGAGCATGCTGTTTGCCGAGCTCCTGTTGACAGAATCTTTAAAACTTCATTCCGATTTGAAGACAGACCACAGTTCAGACGAGAAAGACAACAAAGAGGCATGAGAAAAGGGCCATGTGATGGCACGCTGGCTCCAGCATCCTCCTCACAGGAGATGAAACTGAGTGTGTTGCCACAAATCAGAGATTTTCAGCAACAAAAAAGTGACAGCTTCCTGGGTCTGGATGAATGCACTACATAGAGGAGCTTGTCATCACAGTTTGCTTCCAAACTAGGCTTCCACAGACACCACACACACATATACAGACAAAACAAAACAGGGTCAGACACTTCAAAGGCCAGGCATCTTCAGTTAAATGAAGGTGTTCATGTGGCGGCATGCTTTATTAGCTTTCAATCAATAAACATGCAGTCAGAGCGAGAAGTAATCAGGAAATTCAGCCAAATAGGCTCACAATGTATCAAAGCACCTTGCTTGGAGGCAACGGCAAAGTCCTAACAAGCAGTTTATTACCGGTAGCTCTTACTGCTATTAGTCAACACCGAGAAAGATAAAATGGAATAAGGAATGCAGAGCCAGAGAAAGGGCCACGGGTAGTGAGTATCTCACATGCTTTTGATAACCACATGTCTCCTCTTTGATATGATAACAAATATAAGTTGCTTAAAAACATCAAATGCTCTCAGAGCTCTGGTAGCTGAGGCCGTGGAGACAACATGTCACCAAGCAAAATGCAGCCTGCTCCACACAGTGCTGCCATAGGTGTTCAGGTCTATGGGAGTTAACAAAAATTAATAATAATATCATAAAATTTTTATAGTATTATTATAAATTCTCGTTATCTCATTGAACACCAACAACAGCACATAATTTTACATCATTTTAGTCATGGTATACAATACGCAGTCTTTGGATTGTAAGGGAAAAAAAACACCCACACAAAACCCTTTCTGTTCACATGGTATGTATAAGAGTATGTGTTTAAATGTTATTTATTAGTGTAATGTTTCAAAATTACATCTACTACCTCGGCCACACACACACACACATACACACACACACACACACACACACACACACACACATATATATATATATAGTCACATATAATGAATCTATCTAAAATGGATATATATATATATATATATATATATATATATATATATATAGTCACATATAATGAATCCATCTAAAATGGATATATATCTACATATACATATATATGCATATTACTAATGCCTGTGTCTTTATGCTAATTCAATATTTTACTATATTTTACTTATTGTACTATTGTTTAATATGATGTAGCTTTTTGTATTTTATTATAGTTTCATAATATCACATATCTCAATTTTATTTATATATACAATGTAGTTTAATTATTATGTTTATGAATATGTTCTCTCTGTTAATAGTTATTTAGTTTTTGTTTATTTAAACTATTACTACTGTATACACATATTAATTAGATGCCTAAATTCTTGCATCCAACAAGGTCGGGTGCCTTTTTGATTCTTAGTCCTCCCAAGATTTATGACTTGTAATATTTAAGGAGATTTTTTGGCCGTTGTCGTCTTATGATTGTAGAATTTGGGCTGGGTCTTAGATAATAGATGATTATGGAAAATTGTGAAGCTGCTTTGAGGCAATGCTCCATTATAAAAAGCGCTATAAAATACTGGTTCCGTTTTTTTTTTACACAGTGTAGCTGGGTTATTGCCATTAGAGAAAAAACTTTCCACTCAGAGAATGAACACGTGCATTGTCTAGGTTTGGTTTCTTAAGCCCATGCCCCTGCAACTCTGAACTGGATTAAGTAGGTATGAAAAGTGAGTGAGTGATTGAGTGAGTGACAGCATTTTATTCTGCCACATGAGGTTAAATTATCATTTATGGACAGCAAAGCTGAGAACATTGAACCATGGATGAGTGTTCTGGACAGTTTTCACAGATGACCAGGGTAAGGTACACTAAGACCTCTAAGCTATTTCACAGATTGCTTGTTAGACACCTAGTACATTCTTGTTATTCGAATTGGCTGCCTTATCTTAGAAAGCTCTGGAGCTGTTAAATAGAAGAAGTATGTTTGGAGGTATGTAAAGTATGTTTATGAGTTAAATGTACTCCTGACCTAGAGCCAGTCACAGACAGGCACATGCCAACATGGTGATTTTCTGTGTTTCTTTTCCCCAATTCCAATGTTTCTGCTGCTCACTCTCTCTGTGATGTGTGTATTTTCCATGCTGCTCCAGAAGAGGTTAAAGTGTGCTGAACATTAAACTCATCGCCAGTCAAGTACAAACACTGTTTTTACTAACTTGAATAACAAGATATTGAATGATCTGTTGGAAAGATGAGAAGCTATAACTCAACATTAAAACTGAAGTTCTTGTATTTCTGTAATCTTACATTACATGGCAGCGGCTTAAAATCTGAAATAATTACAGAAAAAAAATACTACAAGTATAATACAATTTCAAATGATATTTATGTAAAAATGATGGCTTCACATTCTTTGTTTTTAAATGGCAACTGTGTTAATAAATGTTTAAGAGGTGACAATTCTCTCGAAATGAGAGGAATACATATCTTCGATATTATGTATGCAGATGTACGTGTGTGTGCGCGAGTGTGTGTGTGTGTGTCTGTGTGTGTGAATGTTTACTTTGTGGGGACAAAATGATCCTCACAGGGATAAAAAGATCTGACACTGCCATGGTGGGGACATCTTTCTGTTGCCCACTGCAAACTGCAACTTTTAAAAAAAAACAAAGAGCTTTAGGTTACTGAGATTAGGTTAAGCTTAGGGGTTGGTGTTGGTGTAGTATTACTCAACTTTAGTCATCATTATGTCTATGGAAAGTGTGTGTGTGTGGGTGTGGGTGTGTGTATGAGTGTGTATGTGTGTGGGTGTGCGCTCGTATGCATAGCTGTACTACCACATATGTAATACAACATTTCCTCACAATACCAGGAACATTTCATAGGACATAAAACAGTAACTAATTTTTTTCTAATTATATTACTGATGATGACATATACCCACAAGGATAGAAAGATATGACATCTTTTAACTTATTGCTGGTCCCCACAAGGAAAACTTTTTTTTTAAATAAAAAAGATATTGGATTTTTTTCTGAAAACTCAAATGAGTCAAAAGATCCACATAAAATTACTAAGCTTAAGATTAGGTTAATGTTTTATCTGGGTTTAAGCACAGTTAGTTAGTTATGCCAACCAAATGAGCACATGTTGATAGAAATACATGACAACTTTGTGTGTGTGTTAGTGTGTGTGTGTGTGCCCCACACGTCAGGGGAAACATGACTCCATCACCCTCAGGTATATTGAGAAGATGCTACAGAGAGACAGAAAAAATCTAATCTAAATAATTTCTTGCCTGGTGGGCAGTTACATGCAAATGGGAGATCAAACACATATTTGGTGCAACAGGGAGATTGGTGTGAATATCAGCAGTCTGGTGAAGCGACTGGTAAATGACATGAAGTGGAAGAAAAGGGCAGGACGTTGATCACCCTGAGAAGGAAGTGAGGAGAGAATGAAAGAAAGCGAGACAGCGGGGAATGGAATGGACAGAGATAAACCAAAGTGTAACATCTTCCTAACACATCCGATGCATGAGAGAAAATATCTCACTTTGATCTCATAAATGTCTGCATATCTATGTAGAAAAGCAGATGTTATTGCATATTCTCATTGTTCATATATAAAGACCTGTAGAGTGTGTGCATAGTACACCATGACATCATTATTAGTTGCATCAGTGTAGTGAATATGTTAGTTCCACAGTACCATCTGAGCATTCGCTATGAAATCTGTCTCCTGAAATGAGATATATA
>JAUZST010000270.1:117761-139264 GCA_034779995.1 Parotocinclus haroldoi | reverse complement strand
TATATATATAAAATAAGCATTTTACGTGTAAACCTAAGTGTAAAAGTCTGTTTCTAGTCATTTCTTTTAATTGCAGTTTTTTGTTTTGTTTTGTTGTTTTTTTCTTTCAAAACTTAAACATCATAAGAAAATCTAATTGTGAACTCAGTATTGTGAATCAAATCATGAGCATGAGTATATTGTTAATATAATTATAAAAATAATTAATTGTTAGGTTAAATGAGTGGTAATAGCAGTTGTTTCATTTTGGTGGGAATGTAGCATACTGTATATGATCTAAAATGGAACTTTTTAATCCTCCATGTAGCATGCATAGATAGTAAAAAGGAAGTCAGTTGGGGATATGGTACATCCTGTGATATTAAACAGGTGGTGAATTACAGTCAGGGTTGCTAGATTTCACTCATGGCAAAACAAGGCATAGGGGATACATAACCATTTGCACTTAATTATTTGGGTTGATAAAGCTGTTCAATTATGAGCTGTTATTTAGCAAATTGTCTCGTATACAGGGCTGTTTAATGTTTATCGACCTGTATTGCATGTATGGGGCAGCACGGTGACTTGGTAGGTAGCACTGCTGCCTCACGACAAGAAGGTCCCGGGTTCAATCCCAGGCTGGAGCGGCTTGGGTCCTCCCCGTGTCTGCGTGGGTTTACTCATAGGTACTCTGGTTTCCTCCTACAGTCCAAAGACATGCATGTTAGGTTAACTGGTGTCTCTAAATTGTCATTGACTTGAGTATACACCCCAGCCAAGTACCTGGAAACAGCTGCACGCCGGTCCCAAGACTGGATAAATGGGAGGGGTGGAGAAAGCAATGGCAAACTACTCCACTATCCTGCCCAAATACTTCATGGATCACATTTATGAAAGACAGAAATGTGTGGAGATCGATGATCCATCAAATAACCGAGAGTCCGCTGCGACTGTATGCTTAATCCATCCGTCCATCCATTGCATGTATATACACAGGTGATGGATTACATGTTATGTTTACAGCATTTAGCAGATTCCCTTATCCAAAGCACTTCCACTATGTATTCTTCTTAGCAGACGTGACATCATGCTTGTACAAATAAGCAATAGCCTAAGAACAAAATCCAGCTAAAATCCTGATAGGATTTGATGTAGAGAAAAACAATCAATACAATAAAGAGCAACAAATAAATGATATCTGTGTTTTATTATAAATATGCAAGTGCAGGTCACTTAAGTGTTGAGTGAAGAGGTGTGTCTTTAACCGACATTTGAAGACAGCAAACATTCATTTGCCATTTGGACATCCAGTAGAAGTTCATTCTTCCATCTTCCTCTGATCTAAAGTGGTATGCAAAGAGCGGTATGTACAGAGCGGGGTTTGATTACAGCCTTTAGGTATGAAGAGGTGGATCCATTTTTGGCTTTGTAGGTGAGAATAAGTTTTGAATATGACCCAACTACAGGGAGTAAATGAAGAGAATGTCACAGTTGCTGCATTCTGAATCTAGTTACACAGATCTGATAATACACATAGGAAGATCTGCAAGAAAACTTGTTCTGTCTTGTTTTGATACAAGAGATTGGACAATCACCTTTCTGCCTTCTCTGGAAAGGAAGGATCAAATTCTTCTGCTGTTATTACAATATCATCTGTGATGCCAGATTTCAGCTGAGATGCTTAATTTGCCTTTTTTGTCGCAATTTAGCTCAAAATTTGCCATAATGTCCACTGCTTAAGGCAGGAACAACCTTAGACAGGAAGCCAATCCCTTGTAGGGCATATACATTCACACACTAAAGGTACTTTGGGAACACCAGTTAACCTAACCCACACCTTCTGACTGTGGGAGGAAACCAGAAGTAAAACCGCGTGGACGTGGGAAGGACATGCAAACTCCAGGGTTGGGATCGACAGTACTAACCACTGCACTATACCATTTTAAACATATGTGCTACTCAAACTGGAGTCGCACAGCAAAAAAGAAGAAAAAAAATTTAAGGAACAATCATGGATTCTAACCTTGTTCGGACCTCGGATATTTACATAGATTATGTTATGATATATTTAAATTCAAGGCATTAATATCCTTAACCCTTACATTTTACATTCGATCTTTTCCTCCTATTGTTCTAAAGTGAAGATAAAAGATTTAGATTGATCATGAGTTATATGTTTAAACAAAAGAGATTTGTTTTCATGTCCCCACATTTTATATCATTAAGTGGTCCTATACCCCTGACTCCCATGACTCCACTGTTTTGAAGTATCTTTGTGTCCCAAAGTTTGAAAATCACTGTGATTGTTAGCCATGTCCTCCTAATGTTCTGCTCAAAACTAGTACAAATTGTCAATAGTGAAACATTTGGTTTTGGCAGAGGAACACTTTTCAGAACAGTATACATTTACAACAGGAAAACAGTAGGGGTGTGCAATATATATTGTCTACAATAATATCTTGTTTTAACTATGTGAGCTGACATTATCGGGTATGATACTGACTTAAAATGAAACAATCCAAAACATTATATAGATTACAGCACATTGAGTGATCAAGTTAGCGTTCTACATAAAAGTGTAGTGAATTTAAAAATGAGTGAACAAACTGTGCCAGGAGACAAAATACAGACACCACCACATCCTCACAGCCTACATCATTAGATTTAATTGTTAGATGTGACTCATCAGACAACAGATATTGCTCAAAAGACAAAGCCAAAATTGGCTCAACAAGTAACTTTACCGTCTGTGACCTTACCACCATCCAGAATATGAAGACAGCAACTTTTATACTTTTATACTGTCAACATACAAAAATCTAATTATTGTTACCATTAGAATAACTCAGAAAATAACAAGATAAACCCTGATTAACAGTAGAAGGCTTTTAATAGATATGTTAAGATGCATAAGACTAGACACCATATATACCAACAACGATTTTATAATGGTCCGGTTACTAATCCGCAGAGGGCCATGAGTGCAATGTACACTGACCCATTTCAGTGAAAGCATTTCCTCGCTTTTGTTCTCTCCCTATCTCTATGACACTCCCGCACTGCATAAAGTGGCTTCTCTTCAGCGCGTGACAAGAAAGCCTTGCACCACTACCCCTTTATTTTATTCATTGCACTGTAAATAACTCCACTTTATGAAAAGCAGCCAGTGTGACTCATGGCTAGCGCTAACCACAACACATTATTATTTCATGGCCTTTGAAAGAGGGGTCTGTAGTGTTGCTCACGCTTTAATGTCTATACTCTCTCTGATGTTGTGTAGTATACAGCGCCCCTTGTTGCATGCCGTATGCCATCCCTCACTTGAATTCACAAACACTTCCAAGTGCATAAATAGCAGAGAAGAAGAAGAATAGTCTGCAGAGAGCTTATGTACTGGAACTCTATATCGGAGTCCCAGCACGACTCCCAGCTGTTACCACTGGGACAGGCATGTGTGGGTGGAGAAAGGTGAGGGTGGTGGAGGCAAACTTCAGGTATTAGGCAGGAAATAACTAAAAAAAGAAGTGAGCTACATAAGGATGGCTTCTCTGGGACCTGTTAGAGCAGCCTTTGAAGCCAAACCCCTTCAGATTAAGGGGACGGGCCAAGGCAAGAGGGTGTGCCACCAGTCATGGCGAGACTGGTGTGAATGTAAATGAGACACTGGGCTATTCGCCAGGCTCAAGTCTGCTCATAAGATATGCTCATGACAAGTTAGGGTATAATAAGGGATACTCCTACTGTTACTTCATAGACTCTCATTCAATTTATGGTCAGACAATTTCAGCATCAATTCACTGTTAAATTTAGAGCTCACTTCAAATTCCACTGAGACATTTTTTTCCCATATTGGATGCAAAATGCTGTAACTTCAGCAATGTGCAGATATAAAATTCCCACTCTCTCACTCTTACACAGAAAATGAGAAACGGTTATGAGAAATAAGAAATGAGAAACTTTTCATTAGAGAAACCGAAATTCAAAATCACATTTAACTGCGCTGCATTGCAAAGATTCTGTAGTTCTTACGATGCTTTTTCCTCCTGTGTTACATCAGAGTATTAATTCTCTAACAAAGAAACGAATCAAAGCTTTCATGCAATACATGCACAAATCTCTACTAATTTGTCTTGCTGGAACCGCAACCAAACCAGAACCAAAATGTTCTCTGCAGTCAGTCTGCTCACACTGATGCTGCATGTGTGTTAAAAAAAAACTTGTTTAAGAGAACATTCCGCTGTGCTGTTTTGTGTATCATTACGGCTATACCACAACAACTAAAGTATCTGGCAAAGTGATGTATTGGTTAAGCAGGAACTAATAAATTGGTTTGCAGGCGTATATACAAATAGATGTTGTTCGGACAGATGTTATTCAGCAAATACCTGGACTTTAAGCTAAGACTAAGCAACAGATAAGTATGTTATAATATTAGTTATCTCTCTCTATGTATTAGTATGACCCTGAACAGATTATTTATTGAATAACGATTAATATAGTATAAGTGGTTGTCATGTTTTTTTCAGTATAAAGGTACACAATGGTACATATCAGTTAAATAACAGTATAATAACACATATTAATTAATTAAGGCATTATTTAATCATTTAATCATTTAATATACGACATAAGACCCACACCACCTAAGACACATGTACCACTAAAATCACACTGGTAAAAGGTGAGTTTTATCTTTGCTGAGCTTATGCTTATGCTGAGCATAAATTCACTACATTTCCCAAAATGCCCCAGCATCTCTCCAAAAGCCTGAGCGGTAAAGACTTTGTTTTTTCTTCTGGAATGATGGACGTAGTGTGCACATATTTAAAAGAAATTCAGTCACGCTGCAGTAATGATAGCTCATAAGCTGTATGTTTCATTAATGCAAATATTAATAAAATATATTTGTTCAGATTCAGATTCAGAAAACTTTATTCATCCCCTAGGGGCAATTCCTCATTTCTCATCTATGGCAGCGTAAAGGCCGCTTAAGTCTTAAATCACTTTCTACTTAAATTACTTTCCACTTTCTATTTACTGTTTAAAAGGCTTATTTTTATGCACACGTCCTTCTAGAAAGGAGGTGTTGTAGACAAGAAACGTCTTCATTTTTATCAGCAATGCAGAGAGGTACCACTGTCCAAAAGAAACAATAATGCAATGGTTCTTACTAGTCTTTATTTCACTTTCTCAAGCTCAAACTGAGCAGCACTTGTTAAGGACGCAATCAGTGTTACCGTGATGCCTGTCCTGGTGATTTCAATAATGGTCTCAAAATTGGCCTTGAAACAACTTTAAAGGTGATTCTTATAAAAAAGTGTGCATTTGAATTTAAATCTTGCTTTCTGTTTTGAATACACACAGCGTTCATTTATTAATCAACGGTAATGCATTTAATTATGCCTGCAGTTTTAGAGACCTGGTGGATTTATAGCTTTCTGGATTTAAGTGGTGGTTAGTATTATAGTGAGTGTACTGTACTTTGTGCAAGATTCGTGGCATCATTATTGAACCCCAGGGATTTTTGCTAACAGCTATATTTATTATTAGTTGTGTTCGGAGTTATAGGACCCAAGGATGCGCGAATGAAGAAACCCCACAACGTATAATAAGAAAGGAGAAATAACTAAAAAGGCAGAGCAAAAGGATCTCCAAATTACAAAACAAAAAAAGGGGAAAGTTCACGCAGCTGTGATGCGCCGCGAATGGGAATGGCACCCACAGCTGACGCGAACATGAATCGGCGACAATGTGCACCGATACGGCAGAGGGCAGATGTGCAGTAATCACGAGAAGGCGCCGATTTGGGACGCTTCCCAAATGGGGAGGAGCAAAGGAGCTCCGGAACGCCAGAGGACGAGCGTGAGCTCGAGTGTCCGGTAGTGCACAAGGAAGTAGAGCTGGGGCGTTTCTTAAATGGAGTGCTCAGGGGTTTCCCCTGTACACATCCGTCTGCTTTATACGCCCCGGGATGTCACCGCCTATATTTTTCATAAATTGCTAATCGCGCTAGGAACTGTACGTTCGTTGTATGAGGACGTGATCATGAACAGCGCTGACGCTCGAACTTATATAGTAGAGACTCCAGGTGTCCGTTATCACGTCGTCAATTAAGCACCGGATATAACCGGCGTCACTGTACGCTCTGTAACGGCTGCTGGGGCGAGCCGCCAGTGCACCGGGCATTTAAGGTAAGCCTTGTAACAATTACTTTAGCAATTTGCTACTGACTCAACAACAGTTCCAAAAGTGAAAAAGAGGGTAATTGCGAATATTAAATGCATTCTCTAATTGTCTTATACAGCTTTAAGTGCATTTATAAAGCTGTAAAAGCAGAAATCATGATGAGATGCTTGGTTGTCCTGTTTTACTCACGTGTTGGAAACCACAGTCAGGCGTTGCATATCAATTGTTTGAAGTGTGCGATGGGTTAGAGATCAAGTTTGCACAATGCTTAGTGCAATGCTTGTATTTTATTTGTATTTCTTAACTACATTGGCCTTGTTACTATACCAAATAAATTTGTATTTGTGGCCTAATTTGGAGTAAGAGTAGACTTCTCTTTTGACCCATGCTCAGTTTAGCACTTATAGGCAGAATAGAGAAAATACTGTACATTATGTTGTGCAAAAGTCTTAGGCCACCATTATATCAGATGTCCTCATTGTTTTAGCAATAGTATAATGGCTGTATATAATTACTGCTATAAAGTAAATAAAAGAACAATTTCTCAAGGCTGATATTATTATTTGGAGTGACAGCCACTTAAATGTAAACAATAGCAGCATCTGACAGCTTCATCAAATTGCCAGGTTGACCCTTCTGAAGTCATAAGAAGCTTAAAAGTACACAAAAATTAGTACCACTTGTATTCTGAAAGGGAACAGATTAAAAAGGCTAAGATAGTCTGGAGATCACAAATATCGGAATGAAGATCAGTGGGAAAAGACTATTTACTTAGTGACAGATCCAAAGTTTGGATCCATTGGGTCTTGATCCAAACCTTAACACTATGTTATATATGGTAAGTACATAGTTGCTAAAATAAATTTAATGGTGGCCTAGGTCTTTTGAACAGTACTGGATGTATGTGCAATGTAACGAAAATATCCAGAGCTATGCATGCTATTCAGGATGTAAAATTGCAAAGGTCCGTTCCATCACATTTGTAAGGCACTGTTAAGATAAATAGTGAACCATGAGGTCAGAAAGAGAAAAGAACAGGAAATAGGGTCGCATTTAATGTTTTGGTAGTCCTCGTTCTCAGATCAAAGTGGCTGGCCAAAGAACATAGGCTTAGGCCATTAGAGAGGAAAAGACTCGTGCTGGCCACATCCCTCCGTACCGCTCCTCTAAACAACACTCTAGGTGCTAGCAGCTGAAACAAAGCCTTGTATCGTTGCTATTAAACTTTCAGTTTTTTCCGCTCTAGCTTTCCCTTTTATGCAACAAGTTCCTGCAGCTCTTTCCTCTATATTGCATAAAGGCATAATGCTGGCCTGATTTCCATGGGCTGTGCCTTTGAAGAATAAAAGAGATATATGCATACAAAAAAGTAGAAACTCCCTGATGTCGGAGGTAGACAGTTGCTTTTCAAATCCTAGTTTTGGTCCTTTATTTTATTCAGCAGTGAAAAGCCATGAATACATAAAATAATAATAATAATCATAATAATAATGCCTGTTACAATTCTCCATCATGATCTCTACTCGTAATGGATGGGCACAGTACACGGTAATGAAAAGTATCAAAAACTGTGTTAACCTTCAAAGAAATAGAACAAAAAAACAAACCAACGAAAAAAAAAAAGAAAAAAAAAGGTATTCACCAATTACATAAACATGTTTTTGCTACTGTTGAAATTTACTGTATACATAGGGGATCATATTCCCGATCATTAAGGAATGATAGCAATAGAAAGGATACATGACTCAACGGCCAGACATAATGTTCCATAAGGTATGCACAGAGGTACAAGCAATAAATACACACATTAGGTAAAGCCTTACAGCTACGCAACAGAGATGCAAGGGAAAAAAGCAGGTTTGCTATTCTTTAGCAAGCAAGGTGACAACAGTAAAAAGTCATGAAATTCCCCAAAGAAACACTGATCTTTTAGCTTAGAAAAAATGTCTGGTAAATTCAGGAACCCACCAGCATTTTTTAAATCTTTTTACATAATATGCACAATTATCAAAATACAGACAAAACCATCCAAGAAAAAATCCAGACAATCCTAAATCTAGTGGAGGAGCAGATTCGATCTGGAGGTCTTTCTGGTGTTATGTGCAAGCAACTATTTTAGACATTTTTTTAAAATGTGTTTTTTTCTGTTTGTTTTTCCTTTTTCTTTACAAAACCCATGCAAAATCTACAGGTAATATTCATTCTGTGGCTGAGAGTTCATTTTTTCTGTCCTTCAAAAAAAACAAAACAAAACAAAACAAAAAAAAAAAACAGGATAGCTGAGGTATGCATATTGTATGCATTGTACATGTAGACCATCATCCTGATCTTTTGTGTTATATGCTTTTATTAATTCTTATTTCCAGTCCACCACATGAGTTTAGACATGCATTTTTTTAAAAACACAATATCCCCTTACAGGTAAATTTTTACATCATCATTCTACAACGGTTCAGGACAACCTATTACAATGCAGACCTTCCATATCCGGCATTGGATATGTAAAGTGTATCGGCGATGTCTTACGGAACAGGTTAAGAAGGATGCGACAGCTTCTAATAACTCAGTCCACCGGGTTTGTTCTGAAATCGTGAAGAAGAGGTAGAACCTTTTAGAAAACCTTTTTGGATAACCGTGATTCCCCCCTTTTTTTTTTTTTTTTTTCAAAGTTAATGTGTCCTTATATTTGGTGTGATAACATTATTATGCAGATCATCTTCTGGTCAATTTGCTGACGCCAGCAAAGGATAAGGGATAAGCTTTGTTCCTGGATCCAGTTTCTCTGTTGCGCTGAAATGGCAATCTTAATTGGTATGCAGGTCTATGCTAAGCTAGCAGGCGAAATTTCAATTTTGGCACCTCACCGAAGAGGAATAACTGCACAATATGCTCCTGCAGAAAAGTGGATTTGACTTTTCAGGTACAAGGTTTGTCATTATCGGTTTCTTATGCTCTGCACTAGATCAGAACTAGAAGCAGAAAGTGAAAATGCTCGACTAAGTGAACCTTTCAACAGCTTTGTGTGCTAGCATCTCAATCTCATCAGAGAGGAGGCAGAATTTTGTAGAACTTTGGTTTGACTGAAGACAGAAATGACCGTTAAAGCAACAACCGCTTCTCTAGATGACATAAGCTACATCATTAAATTTCTTGTTTAAGCTCAGACCTGGATAAACGATGGTTACTACACTCCTGTAGCCTTACGCAAAAAGCCATGGGTACAACGAATTTAATGAGGGAACGCCAAGATCACCTAGGAAAGGCTTCTCAATATCAAGCTCCTCTTTCGCAATGGCTATAGTAATTGCCTTTACAAGATAACCAAGCCACATCAGTTCATAACTTGAAATCATGACGTTTTTGGCTTCACTAGATATCTTAAAGTTTGGTTATTATGTTTTTAGTTTCGGCATTGACAAGATTTCGCGAAGAAAACAAATACAGACATGACAGACAGTTCCACTGAACAGCACGCTTCACTAGTAACCAAAAAGAGATGGATGGGGATCAAACAATTATGAAAGGAAACCATTGTATGTATATATCCAGACATCGAATGTGGAAATAAAATACAAAACACACGCACAATTTCTCCACTGACACAAAAAATGGTTGTTTTGGTCATGATTCCTGTCTAGATGCTCTCTACCGCTAGTCAGGCAACTTGCTTGTTGCTGGTCAACAGGGAATTATAGGACATGTCAAAAATCGCTGTGTTCTTTCAAATCTTTGTACAGGGATTAGCGACACAATCCCAAAGGTTATTCGAAGGTAGTTAGCGGAACAAAAGCTTCTCTTTGTACGAGTTAAAAGTCACAGAAGGATGACCAAAGAGGGTGGCTTATGTCTAAAGTATTGGCCATTGATAGTGTTGGCTTTGGTTTCTAGCTGTTGCCTGTGACTCTTTGCAGGTAGACAAAGCTTTACAACAAGGAGGTAAAAAGACTAGAGAAGAATATGCAGAAATGCACATTTTTTTTTCCTCAGCGTGATGCTTACACAAACATTTACAATTCAACTCAGTATCACATTTCACTTTTCAGCACAAACAGAGATAGAGAGACACTGGAGACTTTTTTTTGGACAGCTGCAACAGTCTTGATGCCGCAGTTCTGCTATTGGTGTGACTTTAAAAATGGCATTTACAGCTGGTGGCATTGTAAACAAAACGGAGAAAAAGCTGCTGTTTAAAGGAAAAATTAAATACTGTTATTTAAAGCATTTCAGCAACATACAGGCAGTGACTAATTTGTGGTACTACTCCTGTGCAAATAATAACAGAGCAACAACTTGAATTGAACCAGCAATTGTATCTAACATCAGAGACTACCGTGAACCGGGTATTCACAACCTTAAACTTTTTGGCAGTATATGTGGCCATCAACTTTCTACGGAAAAGACTTTTTTCATTTCAGTCCATGAGTCTGGTGTGCATGTTATGAAGTGGCCAAGCGATCTGGATGAAATCTTGTCCTGTTTTCTCAAACGTCTTAAAAAGCAGACATCTCATGTCTGTACTTATGTGGTCCTCAAAGACCTGGAAGTGTTTCTTTGGGCCAGAATCCTGGATGCATTCAAAATAAATATTCCTTGCTTCCGTCTGCTGCCTTTTCTGTGGTGTGGAGTGGTTACAGGGACAGGCTGGTCAGGGTGGGCAGAGTCCCAGCAAACATGGGCTGAGTTAAAAGTCACTCCAAGTCCTCTGACAGATTGCCCTCCTCAAGCTCTCGTTCATCCTCCAGGTCTGGACTGTGATCAGCCGTCGTCACCAGTGACATCGGACAGTCATCATCGTCCATGTTTAGTGGCTCCTCCTTAACGTGAACTGGAGGCCTGTATAACCACACACAAACAGAAAATAGCTTTTACTACATTTGAGTCAATTCAGCTTTACTGCCATTGTATGGGCTTGTGCAAAAGTTTTGGCACAACCTGAATGTTCTAAATGACTAGAACGTCACACAGCTCTGCAAACTGTAAACGCATTAATTTGATATATACATTGGAAAACAAAAGGCCTTGCTGGCTGCACCCTGTTTTCTTCAGAATGGGTGCCAGAGCCTCATGGCACTGTTGTGGGCAATTTACTTAAAAAATGTCATATTTAAGTATGATCCAGTAGAGATTGTGGTTAATTTTATAAAGACAAAGTTATTCTATAAAGTTCAAGTTATTCTACGTGCATGACAAGTGAAATAGGAATTCAAAGTGGAAACAACTAGTTTTTGTAAGATGTGTGATCTAGTAAAATGGTCCTCATAAGTCAAACTTTTGAGGATGCGTGATCTTCGTAGGTATGGGTATATGTGTGCGGGCATGTGGAAATTTCTTTTTGTTTTCTGCTACAAGCCATATAATCAGCATAAAACGTTCAATACAATGTTAGAAAAACAAACATTTAAGGGCATGACAACATGATTTTACAATATTCCAAACAGCATCTTATGATGTTACTAAATGCTTGCCTTTGTCTGTCTTCAAGTGCCCCCATAAATGCCCACAGGTGCCTGTGAATGAAATTCCATGACAGTCAGATTCACTCAAACTGCTATGCTGATTATATGAACTGTAATAGAAAAGTGTTTTACTACATCGGAGAAAAGTTCTACATTTTTACTAACAGCATGAGATTGAACACACATTTTGTGAATTCTAAACCAAGTATGCTTTACATGTTTGACAGCAATATGATTAAGTGATTACAACAACGTTAATAAAAGGCTAATAAGAAATGCGGCAAGCGAAGCAGTTGATACCTCAGCATGTGCATCACTGAAAGTTTACTGATGGTACCTGCCTAAAATAAAAAGAGTACCAGCAACCCCATTGCAAGTAATGAGGAATTTCTCATTCCCTCGGCCCCTGAAGCAAGGGGGAAGTAAGGCTTTTTTTATCTTGTTAATAGAAAGTGCAGGCCTTCGTTAATATGCAGAGGCTGTGGTAGCACTTCTTGAGATGGTGGAAAACCCGAAGCTAGGCTCTACCATTAATCAAGTCCAGGCCGTCAGTTCACCGAGACCATGATCCATGTTTTTAACTCCAAATGGATGAATATCTTTACTGACTGTCAATAAGTGGGGCGGGGTGGATAAAAAACCCCACAGTGATGCAGCGATCAAGTGTCTTCCCTGTTCTGCGAAAGAGCAGAAAGGAGAGGGTGAAAGCGGGGCTACTAACAAGAATAATAACGCTGTCACACACAAACAAGGCTTAACATGATCCCGGGCCCTTGGCAGGGAAAAGGGTTTGTGCTACCATGATAAATCTGACAAAACCTAATTATTTCTGACACGTTGGATGCATCGGGAAATCCCGCTAGACACTGAGAGAGGGAGGAAGAGACTGCCTTATCAACTAGTCTCTGTATTAGAACATGTCTGGCAGACATCTCTCAGGCGGCTCTCATCAGTGGCGGGGGAAGTTTGAATTTGAAAGGAATTTTAAAAGGTACAGATTACTTTAATATTTATAGCAAAATAGATTAATATTCAGATGTGGTAGAGGAGGGTTATTAAGGCCAGGGTGGATGCTGCTATCTGGGAGAAACACTGGATCAAACAAAAAAAAGGTTAAAACTGCAAAACAATGGACAAACAAATCATAATACTCACTTAGCTTATTTATCTAAGAATAATCATCTTATTCATCATCACCATATGTAACATATTTTAACATGCATATTTATGGGTATTTGTAACTTTATTTCTCTTTCACTTAATGCCAGAAATCCCTTTGAGGCTATTATTTACATGGTAAAACGATTAACTGAATTTCAGTCTGCTTTAGAGCATCCCTGTTCTAAAATGCAAAGATTTCTCTTTTGGATGCACACCAGTTTAATGTTTGCCTTTATTTATTAAATTAATTCACTTCAAAACCTTTCACATTTGGGCAACCCTAGTCATACCAGCATGGGAACTACACGATGATCCTAGAAATCGAATCTACAGCAAGTCATCAATGCCCTTTACTAAATTCTTCAGTATTGTCATTTAAAAAGTACACAATTTCTTAACCACTTTGTCTTTGGTACTGTGCTTGCATTTCCTTTTATAGTTCATTTTTTTGATGGGTCTAATGTTGACTGACTACTCCATCTCAAGCGGACTGCAATCAACAAGAGGTCCTGGGTACCATTTATGTGATTAGTTACAGCCTTAGTCAAATGATCGTTAATATCAGATGCACTGTGTTTGCCTATCAAGTCTTCATGGAAATAGTGTACAACAAGCCCCATGTGTTTAAAATACTCAACTACTTTAAATATAGCCAATTAGGATTTCTAAAGGCCAACTCGCATTACTTTGGTGCATCTCGCTTTTATAGTGCATTTGTGTCCCATTACTAATTATGTTGGATTATAACAATTTCGATTCACAAAGCAACAAATGTGCTGTTAGCGTGCTTGTAAACATGCATTATAGTCACATAAAATGTTAGAGGCCATTAAGCTCCTATTGACCTGCACCTCGGCTCTTCGCTCGGCTATTTAAAGTCGCCAAGCTCACATATATCACGCCATAACAAACAAGGCTGTACATATAGTTTTTAAGATATTACCTGGAAACAAATGATCCCCAGGCATGCCAGCGCTGCACCAGCCATTAAACCTGACACAGGCCTTTAGCCAGAGTGTGAAGAAGCATGGCTTACAGCTTTCATTTGCATTTATTACAAATCAGCAGCACACTCGTGTGCATGGAGGAGGGAAGAAAACGATTAGTCCCTTCTCCACTGTATTAAGACATCAGGAAGAGGCATTTAGTGGTTAATTAGAGGCATGCATTAGCAAGCCATGAGCTTGAATGAGTGCCAGCCTGTATCTGTCTGTTTGTTTATAAGGCCGCAAACTGTAAATCTGAGAATATTCAGTACAGTATCGTAACATGTGGCACACTGTTGGCTTTAATTAGTGCATGAAGTATCATGTGGAGAGGGATTTTAGGCCTTTTCTTTGTGACATCCATGCTTACACATCTTAACTTCACATTTCTTTTTCTTTTAGCTCTTCGATTAGAGGAGAAAAAGGATGGAAAAGAAAAATGAGCTACTGCCACCTTTCGATTCCAAAAGAAGATATATAGTTGTACTTAATTTTATTAAAGAATAAATACGCTGAGAAAGTGAATATACTGGGATTTCGTTGGCTTGTTCTTCACAAACACACATGCATTTGTCTTTCTATCCTTGTTAGTGCTCTCCAATGATGCAATGAATACTATTATTACAGTAATAGTAATAGAGAATGCTAATTAATACACCTACACCTTACCCTAACCTTCAACCTTGTTCAACCTTGTTACCCTAAATGTTGGCTCTGTAGCTGCAGCTTTTGTAAACAAGCAATTATATTTGTTACAGCCACCATACTTGAATCTTTAAAAGGCTAAATTATCATATTTATTCAATAATCTTATCGAGTATACATGCACTTGAGTTATCAGAAAATGGGAAAGCTCTGGGACAGTAATCAAATACCTGCTTTACAACCAGCCAATTATCTTAGAAATATGTGACTAAATAAATTCTTCATTTTCTTGCTGAGTTTAATTCAGTAGTGTATTTAATTCCAGGGTTTTCCAGATCGAGTGAGAAATTAACCCACTTAAGCCAATGGAAAAATAGGCCAAATAAAGCCAGATCTTTAGAATATGCAGACCTGGCAACCATGGGCGATTATAATAAGGTAACTGGTATATATTCTGAGAAATTCAATTACTGGAATAAAATTCAGCTCTCTTTATCAAGTTTCAAATACTGATTTCTAGATCAGAGTATGCTGTATATGTGACAACTTGAAGAAATGAACTGCAGAAATCGGACTATGATTGGATTATTAAGTACATATAAATGCACTCATTATGGGGATTTGTCACTTACATAATGTTACTGTAGATGCTACCTACACCCAACCCTAACCTCAATAACTGAATGCAGATCTTTTGACTGTTTTGGGTTTTCAGTAAAAGACAAAAAACAATAACAAAACATTTTCCTGTTGGGACCTGCAAAATGTCCCCACAAGGTTATACTTATGAATGTCCAAAAATAACACTTAGAACTGTGTTATACACACAGGCACACACACACGTCGCACATGCATGCACCTCACTCTGGCTAGACCTGTAAATAACATTCCCCAGAGTAAGGGGGAATCCTTCTTTAGAGTTGTAATAGGAGGAAAGAAGATGCCTATCCTATAATAAACGTATGTGTGCGTGTGTAACTAACACAGTGCTAAGTGCCTTTCTTTGGCTGGGTAAACACCACATAGTGACATGCATGACATCAGTGATTAGTGAGGAGCAAATGCTCTCACATCCCCATTCCTCAAACTCGCACCACATGAATCTTTAATCAGCTCACTCTCTCATTCGCTCTACACCATTAAAAAAGATGGAAAGGCAAATATTTTAAAGTAATTAATGATACAGTACGCTGCTAAATATTAATAGGAACAGTCGTGCTCAAAATATAACATCTAAACCTGAACAATGCAGACGTTTGGTATAATTAAAGCTGAAGCTGTATCAAGATGGTCCCTATTTATGGGTCGGGGTGAAGTGTGAAAATAGCATGTGAACTTTGGGTATCGTATAAAGAAGGCGTCAGAGCCAAATGAGCCATTTATATATTTGTCATGGCTGTATATGAACTCTGTTGCAGTGTGCATTGTAGAACTACTTGAAAACGTCCTATTCAAAGCAAAGCTATTATACACTGCTCACAAGAATTAGGGGATAATGCTTCATCTTGAAATATCTTCGACTGATAACTTAGATCACTTTTGCGAGTAGTATAGTTCAAAGTATATGTAACAAACAGACACCCATAGCTAAAAAATAAAATAATACTTGAATACTGCACCAGTACTAATTAAAGTAAAATAAATAGCAGGCAATGTGTACTTATTCAGTCCCCGGTCTTTAGCTATCAACACTCAAAGTAAAATTCATTCAAATAAATAAAAGTGACATGCAAACAATTTAAATAAATTATAGCTGAGTAAAAAGTAGCTGGCAACAAGTAACATGCCTAAATCAACAGAATTTCAAAATAAAAGAAATAATAAATAAATAAATAAGCAGTTTAAATTGTTTAAGCTCCTGTTTCATATATGCGTAGTGCACAGTGTGTGTGTGTGCGTGCATACTCACAGGTGGGCGTGTGGAGAGTAGGATGGGCTGCTGTGGCCGTTGGTGTCGAGGTGATCAAGGGAGCCGTTGAGCTCGTCCTGGGTGGCACTCTGTAAAAGCATGGGCGGGCTACCGCTCAGCAACCCTGGAGGACTTGCACCCATCAGACCTGACGCACTGCTGTTCATCAAACCTGTGTTCCCCAGCAAGGGCAGAGAGGTCTCTGCCAGAGCCGCCTGAGACAAAAGGACACTCAGTATGAGAAGTGTCAAGTGTCCTGATATTGGAAAATAATGGATGAAAACTGCAAAGCACATAGCATGGTTTTTGTGGCCATCTGTCCACATAAAAAAAAAAAAAAATATATATATATATATATATTTTTATTTTTTTTATTTTTTATTTTTTTTTTTTTTGTGCTCTCCACTGAATGTTAAGAAAATACAGTGAATGTGTTGTCTTGCTAAATACTGTTATGACTGTTGCTTTTGATACTGGTTTTATCTCTTAACAAATGAAAACTGGCATCAAACCTAGTTTAACTGATGGTAAATTATAACCGTAGATTCATTGTGAAACTGCTCTTATGATTAAAACTACAGCTCGTACTAGAATCCGTTGGTTACATCACAATTTGTCTTATACTTTTATATACTCTAGGCAGTGTGAAAAATCCTCAAACTTTTGTGAATGAAATGTCTTCCCCCGGCACCGCATAGCTGCTCAGTTTTACCACTGACATTTTCAGGTTAAGCCTGCAGATTATGTCCACACGATATATTTCAAACTTGTAGGCATGTTTATTTTACCAGTTTGGTATTTGCACTCTCAGTAAGTATGTAACTGCTGCACATACTATAGAGAAGTGTCTGAGAGAGTTTCTTTTAATTTATGCCTACTTAGCAGCAGATGAATTGGTAGTTGTTCTTCTATTTATCAGCAATTCCCAAAACTTGGAGAAAGCCAGTGACGTGGATGGACGTGTGCTTTTACGTAATATATTATAGTTACACAAATTTATTTGGCTTTGTATTATTATTAAAACCTGAACCTGTGATGCATGTTAACATGCCATTTATTATAGTCATGTATACAGTGCGCTTGAGAACCGTAATATACAGTGGTAAATATAATTCATCTTTTACTATATAATAGAAATACTAGCATACTTTGTTGTAGAATTACTAGTATAATAAGTTGTCTTATATTTTGATCCATTAACTGAAATCCTAGTCCACTAGAATTCCCCTCACCCCTCGTATATTATTACCATAAGGAACTTCACTCATACTTGAATTTTAAGTTGGTTATGTTTGGGATTATCAAGCAGACTGCTTTCAAACTGTAACAAAACGTGGTCATAGAATTGCCTCGGCATAAGAAATTTATATACACATGCATTTTATAGCTTGAGCATGCTAGCAATTTCTACTTTTTAGATCATATTTTTTGTACTTCATTCATTTTAACGCTGACTAATTCTAACTTTGTTACTATACCATTTGAGGTTGAGATGCTTTAAGGATGCAGAAGTACAGGTTTCGTAAACAAGGTCTTCATGGGCCCCAACCCATACGACGAGTAAACACGTCAAGTGTTCGCATTACTATTCAACGATTCTACTATCAACTTTGCTCGAAAACAGGAAAAAAAAAATCCTGACATTTTTGCCTCCTGCACATTAAAGTTATATACAGTAATTAAAATTTAAAATTTTTGCCATGAGCACCTCACTGCGCCGACATTATGAAGCCAAATCATTTATGACAGCTGGGCTAAATATTAATGCATATGCCCTTGCATTTTTGCACGCCGTTATCAATCTGAAACACAGGTGCGCAAACGTAGACTGGCAGAGTTGCTACCTGCCTTTGCCACATGGTGTCCTTCTAGACTCTCAGTGCTGTGCTTATGCCACCCTGGCTCGTGCACACAATCGTGCATACGTACAAACAGAAAGAATTTCTATTCCTGGTGCTCGTGCTGTAATTATGAGAACACAGAAGCGCAGCGTAGCACACTGACACTGTGGCACTGATAGCTGAGCTGGGTCCATACCTGCAGGCTTGCATTGAGAGCTGCTCCGTAGCCAAGACTGGACGGCAGGTTCTTCACCAGCGTGGGACTCCTGACCAACACAAAATGTACATTCAGTAAAAATATTGATTTTGAGCATATTTAACAATGGTCTCCTCTGTTATGCCCCCTCTGAGTCATTAAGAAAGATAACTGCTCTCTTTAATCCTGAAGTAAGATAAAGAGACACAGTAGAAAGCACGGCACTGAGCTGTTGCAGTGCTTAACATCCTGGACACTAGGCATATCCACTGTGTTTAACCATGAACTGATTTTGCAGCTGAACAAAAAGACAAATGAGAGGGAGAGAGAGAGGGAAAGATAGAGAGAGTTGAGAGAGAGATTTGAGAGTTTGCTGAGAGCAAGCTTTACCCTGTTATCTTCTGAGATCTGCGTTTCTGGTACTCTAGCTCATCCACTGTCCATACTGCACCTTTCACATTCTCCACTCGCACGAAACATTTATGGAGGCTAAGGTTGTGGCGAACTGCATTCTACAATACACACAAACACAACATTTTTTACTGAATTTGTTTCACGTAAGAAATGCCTACAAATATATACATTACAGATATTCCTACAATAGAGATAGCAGTGACTATTATATTATATACGCTAAAATCACCGATATATACATACGATATATGACTGATCACTTTAATAGGCACAGCTCCACCATCTATTTTTATAATGAAATTTGCAGTTCTTCAATTACAGAGTAATTTTGTTCCTTTACTCTGTTCTCTAATTGTCAGGACCACCACAGGATCAGGTACTATTTGGGTGGTGGATCATTTTTGTTTTTTGTGTTGGTATGAGTGGATTGGACACAGCAGTGCTGCTGTGCACTGATAAAGGATTAGAGAATGAAAAACACAAAGTATGCAAAAACACATGAACTCCTGTCTCTGACTTTACAGCTCCAAGACGGAGCACTATGATACTGTGTCTGATCCGATCATACCAGCACTGCAGTGATTAGACCTGAACCTGATCTGTGGTGGTCCTGGGGGGTCCTGTCCATAAGAGAGCAGAGGGGATGAACAATGTATATTAAGAGAAACAGACAGACTACAGTCTGTAATTGTAGAACTTCACATTGCACTTAAACAGAGATCAAGTCAAGATACTTGAATGTCTGTTTTTATGATGCACTGTTATTGTAATATCAAAACTATTTCTTTAGGTTTATACAGGAACAAGCAGAGTAATTTGACTGGTTTTGAGAAAAAAATTACTAATTATTATTATTTCATCTACATGCAGAAAGCACATATTAAATTACAATGTTCATGAACGTCAGGCTTTTCCGACATCTGTTTGTGAGAAAATATGTAAATAACCAGGTTTATGAAAATGACCCTCAAATACATTTCGATTCGTATGTAAGCTGCTGGAAAAAGGGGGTCTACAACACACCTCACAAGAACATCTAATCAAAACATGCAGAAATAGTGGCCAAATAATAACCTTTGCTTTAATATTACAGTTTTTCATGTTTTATTTCAGGGATGGGTCGCGGTGATTCTGCCCTAAGAAAAGAATTCTAAGAGACTGCAAAAAAAAAAAAAAAGCCTCATAAGCAGATCTTGCATCTGACCTGAAAATCCCAGGATTTGATTGATCTTAATGCCCATGGCTCTGAATATGATAATTTTAATATTAATGAGCAAATGAGCAGTTTTATTATGCATGCTATATAGTTATAACTAATAAGCTGCTGGGCCGAGCACTGGATCCTCAAGCTGAGCTGATGAGACCAAGCGGAGATATTAAATCACCTTTCATTCCTTTTTGAAAATTCTCTCAGTTAATCAAATGACAAGCCCATCACAGCCCAGCCTCGTAGAGGCAACACAAAGGAACATCCAGGCTTAGAATGTAAATATCCAGGCAGCGCTATTGTAAAAGGAGGGGCCCAAATATTATATTAATGGCAATCTATTGCTTTTTTGTTCCACCCCTGACCATATTTAAATATTTTGTTGAGGAGGCAGGAGAGTCTTTTCATCTTTATTGAGTACAGGCTAGACACAAAGCCGCTATTTTCAGTAATAGTTGCTTGTCGAGTTTCAATCTGTTTGTACCAAGCAGTAAGCTGCACTATCTCATAGTTTCTCTACAAGTTCATGTACAGTAAAGCAGTCACAGCTGAAGTACAGGGAGCTATTGCACACCCTTGTGGAGCTGTAATCATATGCCAGCATCATTAGCAAGCCAAATCCAAATTAATTCACTTTGCTAAATCTAGTGCTGGGAGGTGCTTAGCATGTTGATGAGAGAGGCAGAAAGCTGTCTGACTGAAAGCCTGATGGCTAAAGGAGAGAGAAATTCGATAAAATACAACAAATGAGCACATTTGTAGCTATCTTATCGCTATAAACATCTCTCTTGTCTAAAAATGGAAGAGCCAAGGTCATTTTTACACCTCTCATTTCTCTTTCTTGTGCTCCGAGCCGGAAAAGGCAGACATTGTAGTTGTTGGGACAGGGATATAAATCAGAGCTTTTGTCCTGGTAAATAAAGAACGCTCCCATGGTGACAGCAGCATTTACTTAGTGTCGGACAGGCCTTAACCCTTCTGTCTCGCTGTATATACATGAGTCTCGGTGTGTATAAAGACCCACCCAACAACGGCACACAAAACCCTGCATCCATCTGAAAGGCAAACAGCCATCTTTCAAACTAATTAACCAATAATATGCTTTTTTTACGGGAGGGGGTTAACGAGAGAGAGCGCAGCAGAGAGAACGAGGAAGAAAAAGAGGAAGGAGTAATACACTGCATCTAACAAAAGGTGCTGATGATTGAGTGGCTGGGTTGTAATTAACACGTCAGAATGCACACCTCCCCGCCAAGTCTCAGCTATTAATTGCTCCAAATTAGAAAACGATATCAGAGGCCGAATTATTCTTTCACTTGTCATTTTCCAGAGCAAACCATGAGAGAGAGAGAAAGTGGATATTTGCTGTGTTCAATTGGCAGGTTAAATAAAAAAAGGTAGTGTGTGATACTAATGTAGCCGTGTCAGGTAAATAAATGCCCATTTACACCTGTGTCTCCTTCAATAAAACAGACACGCTGGGGAGGGGTGAGGCAGTGAGAGGGAGAAAAGAAAAAATTTAT
>JAUZST010000270.1:105312-117727 GCA_034779995.1 Parotocinclus haroldoi | reverse complement strand
ACAGACGTTACCTTCCAAGTGGCTGCGTTACGTCTGAAGTAGGCGAAGGTGCGTGTGAACCAGCTGTAGATTTCATTAAGTGTTAACTGCATGTCTTTTGAATCCATGATAGCCTGCAACGAGACGCCATCAAACAGCTCTTTACCGACCAGCTCGTTTAACCGCTCTCACCCCGGCCTAGTGTTAATTCAAGCAGCAATTAATTTTAATCTAATCAGGCAAAAGCTAATTTATTTCTCCACTCACCTGCCTGATGAGTGTTGCATACGTAAATGGTGGTCTGACGTCGGCGTTCTTGTAAAACTCATAGTTTGGGGCTATTTCTGCAAAAAAAAAAAAATAAATAAAATGATTAAAATGATAAATAAATACACTTTGGAATAATGGCTAAATGTGACTCCTCAAGGGGCCTAATTTATTTCTGATTTCCTCAAATAAAAAAAAGAGAAGAAGAGGAAAGGGGGGGGCACATATCAAATCAACATTTTATATGTCCAACAGAATGCATTTTTAATTAATCTCTCTCAGGAGAAATCTTAAACATTAGCATGAAATTACAACCCGTGTAGATATTTTCTGTGTAACTGAATAATTCATTCCCCTCATATGCAGTAAATATAAATATCAAAAAGAGTGGGTTTTAAAACAGCCAGTTTAATACAGAGCCATTGAAAATGTGATAAATATTGTAGCAGCTGTGTTTGACTGCAATTAACAGTTATAAAATATTAAAGTAATGTACAGAATGATATTTGCATCTTCTGGACAGTTTGAAAGCTGGAGCAAACAGCTCACTGCGCGTTTCTCTGCAAGAACACTAACATATCTTGTAACCTAGATGGCAGATTTACACTGGTATACCTGAGGATAGAGGCATGGAGTATTTGTCAGAGTGACGTCTGCGCATGGCTCCCATGCTGGGCATGTTGGCCGGGCTGAGGACAGAGGGCACCTGGGGCATCTGGCTCAGTGGAGTGATGGGGGCGGTTGGGGTGCTGGGGGTCTGTGGTAGGTTCGGAGGTGAGACCGACGGCAGGTTCTTCGACATGGTCATGCTCGACACAAGATTCAACTAAGGGGGGTGGGGGGTCGGGGTCGGACAAAAAGAGTGAGAGAGCGTGAGAAAATGACAGAGAGCGCAAAAGAGAGCTGTAGTTTGAAGCACCCAGACAAACAAGGAGAGATTCAGCTGTACAGCTGTGTTCACACTAATAAGCTGCAGAGGAAACAGCCAATCTCCACTAATTACAGGATGAAATTGTATCATAAGAATTCTAATTAGAGCACGCTGTTAAAGATTAACTAATGATGATCCTTTGTGTTATCCCAGCCCATCTCCATCTCGCAAGAGCTTCCAGCTTGTCTCAGAGGGAGTGAGTGTGTACAAACACTGAAAATGCTGCCACCTGTTATTTTGCCAAAAAACTAGTGTCCTTGAATGCAACTGGATTACACGCCCCTGTTATGCTCCTTCTGGTTTTTTTTTTTAACCTAATTAACTTTAAACCCATGCAATGTGACAAATGGCTCTCTTTATTTCCCCATTTAACCAAGCATTGCCCCGATCAGGGACATAGTGGGAAAGTCAATTTTGGGAAAAACTACTATTCTAATTGCAGAACTGCAGCCAACAACATAGTCACAATTCCAGTAAGGACAAATCTGAACTATTAAAAAATGTTAAGCACTAAAAACTACTAAGAACTGAAACTAGACTGTCACAAGCCATTTGTTTTGTGCCCCAAATCTCTAATGGAAAGCAGCCAAGTCACTCAAAACACAAAAACCCACAACAGTGATCAACACAGTGACACCTTTCTTATGCAAAATATTAATTCACTAGAAACGTTTATTAGAAACAGCACTTAAAAGCTCTTGTGAGCAGCCATGCTGCTAAACCATATGGTGACATTTAGTGCATTAAGGAACAGAATCTGCTGCCGCACAGTAATGAGCAAAGTCACTGAAGGAAGCATCTGCATTTCCTACAGGTCAATAGTGCTATATATTACATGTAGAATAAAGGGAACAGTGATGGTTGCAGGTACATAACTAGGTTAAGAACAGAAAATATTGAAATTAAATATTACTGTCAGGGCCCTAATGTTTATTACAGATTTTCACTAATGAAGTTAAAATCAAACTCTCGCGCTTTTTATTTATTTGTGTGATGCTAGTAACACTCTAAGGATGCCAGAAAACAAGCAAGCACTGATGAATCTATTGGTATCATTTTCTATAAATCTGCGTATAATTTAGCCAAGTCAGATCACAGCAGTAGGTGATGCTGTAAAGTGCTTTCCGCTTAATATTCCCGCAGACTGTATGTAAAACCACAATGTTAAAGCGTAATTACACACTACTTGTGCTACAATGGGACCAATAAAGCCCTCTGATACACCATTAAACTGAACAACAAAAAACAAGCACTTCATAATAAATTCGATTAAGACCGAGTTCCTGGGTGTGGGGTATGTATATTATAGTGTTAAGACAAGATTTCCACCTTCCTCTTCACCTGCAACAAGCGTAACATGTTTGCAGGCACACAATCCTGTATTTGCCAAACGGAATTTATTAAAGCCTAACTGTGCGGGAGTGAACGAGAGGCAGGGATAAGCACTTTGCCACCTCCACTCATCTGAATATATGTTCAAGGTTGGCTGAAGAAGAGTGAGAGAATGAGAAAGGGGGAAAATTCTCATTATTCAGGACTTGCAGCCTTGGTAACTTTGATTTTCAGCCATCCATGGCATGGCCAAAAGGTAACATTTAATGAAGTGCCATTCAGGGCATAAATGGGGTCATATAGTAGACAGTGTGTCTGCGCATTGTGTTTTGCTACTGATGGCTGTTAAGGGTGCAGTGATTAACCAACAGGGCTCGTTTTGCCCTGCTAATAAATTCACACTATTAATATTTATCAAATGTGTGGGCTGCCTCTTTCGTAGCCCCGTGCATGCGAGGGTGGAAATACGTGCCATGATGTCTGATATCGCTCCCCTTTAATGCACACACGGGCTTTTGTAAAGGGTAGTGTAACACGTCAGATACATGTGTCGGTTTACACCGGTGTACTTGAAAATATCATGCATATCGCACATGTACACACACGCGCACACACACACACACACACACACGCGCGCGCGTACAGGCGCACACACACACACGCGCATGCACACGCACACACAAGGTTAAACAAATCTACAAGGACATGTCCAAAAAAAAAAACCAACAAAAAATTCCATTCTGACACATGAATCAGTAATTTAAAAGAATCTTCCATTAATTGCTCACCATCAAATGCAATTAGCAGCCTTTTCATGTGCGGTTTATGTAAGGCAATACTTCATTAATAGTACTAATTTATATGCAATTTTGGATTACAGCCAGAAAATCTTTATTAGCAAAGATGGAACCAACCATATGGAATTAAAGATTAAAAACAGAAAATGAAAAATAAATTTCGATTCCTGGTGGATTTACAGGATAATTATTCTTTTGATTATACATTTTAGGAAGTGATGAGCACAATTACTCTTACTCTTAATACAATTAGATATTTACTAAGTAGCAGACACACAAAATATTAAATGCTGACTATATGCATGAAATAAAAATATTTATTTTTAGGTATTTATTTTATATTTTAGGTAAAGACTTCTTGGTAAATCATGACTACTGATTTCTGTAATATTTTAGGTTTATGTATAACGATTTAAATTTCCACAATGGCACACATTTTTCTCTCATATTTCAGAGACGGTGTCTGAGTTGTAATACTCACTTTTCTCACTGCTTATAGATTACTGGTTATTTTATTTCCCATCATCTTCAGCAGGTTTTATATATCATTAAACCTGTTTGTTTTCGGAATGAAACATCCTTTTTGACCCCTGGCTGCGCCTGCGGTCATGGAGCTTAACACTTTCTGCTAGCCAACAGGTTGTTTGTGGTATTAAAGCCATCAGGCTGTAATGGCTGTGCCTTTTTGGCTTGGATTGAGGCCATGATTTAATGCACTCGCCGTTGTCACGGTCTCCCTCTGCTTGTAACAGATAGGGAACAGCAAAACCTAGCATTATAAATCCCATTCTAGTCTCATCCTCTCCCTCTCTCTCACTCCATCACTCTCAGCGGCGTTAAACGGTTGCGTTTAGAGAGCTCATTTGCCAGCCTGCCGCCCTGTTTACTGGTTGTAGAGCAATATGCACTCACCGGTTTGGGAGATGGTTTGGGTTCTGAGGGCCGCATGTGCAAGTGGGCCATCATTGCCTGAAGACGTTCACGTTCCTTAGAAAGCTTTTATCAGAAAGACAACGAGGGAGGGAGGGAGGGAGGGAGGGAGAAACAAGAAATAGAACAGTTTGTTAGAAATGAGTGATTTACCCCAGACTACAACGATCACACATCTTAATGTCGATGTCATCTGGTTGTAGTGCACTGTATATATGCCTGATTTTTTAAGCCTACCTTAAACTTGTGAACTTTGAAAATAAAGATCTTAACAGCTGTAGCAAAATAACCCTTTCTAGAATCTACGGTGGTTAGATTAACCAGGGGAATGGTGCGGTGCGAAGAGGTCAGAGGAAAACAAATAGCACTTCATCTTTTTGTCAATAACAGAATTTAGGTCAGTAATGCTGACAGTAACAAGCTACTCAGGCCATAAATTAGAGGGTCCTGGGCATCCAAGTAAAGTCCTGTGGACTCAGTTAGGGTTGGACTTGAGCCAACAGCTGCCAAGAGGTGAAGGGGTCCCACAAACAGAGTGGCTGATGAACACCGCCTTCCTGCCTCAGCCTGCTCCTTCCGAGCTCCAGTTAATACCCTGACCATCCACTATCATCAATCTAGCTCACGCCGAGTGACAGAGACCAGCCTGCGATGGCGTACATTGTGTTGAACTCTGCCACCAAAGCCGGAATCTGTGCTCTCAACTGCGCCTCATTACCACTGACGGGGGATGGAAAAAGAAACAGGTAACATGGGAGGAAAAAAAAAAACAGATGGAAAAAAGGAATGCCTCTGTAACTGGTCACTGTGTCAGCTGGATGACCAGGGTATTAACTGTGGACTTCATGTGTATTTAGAGGAGAAAGCAATTGGTCATTTTACAGTAAACAATTATCCTTTCAACAGTTTCACACCTAAATAGGTAGAAATCTGCCAAGGAAAAAAACAGTACAGGTGAAGAGAATGTATTCCTAGTATCTGGCTTGATGAAGGTGAAAGTGAAGTTATGTCTGTGCTTTTATCTGTCAACCAATGTCATTTTTATGAAACTAAACAGTTCACAAACTAATTAATCAATACAGAATAAAACGAGGCTTGACATTTCACAGAACACTGTGTCTTGGATCTAATCAGTTATTATTTGCAGCACATTTGCAGAAGCACTTCGAAATGTTACCTTTCGGCTCCATATATCTTCACATTGATTCTTAGTCCAGACCATGACTGGGAGTTGTGAATGTTCTTCCATGTTTATATGGGCTTATATGGGTTTTATTCACATTCTCTGCTTTCCTTCCACATTTCAAAAGACATGCGTTAGATGTTACGCGTCTCTAAAGTGTCCACGTGTGTGTGTGTGTCCTGTGAAGGACTGATGCCCTGTCTAGAGCTGGCTCCTGCATTGCTCTCTCTGCTACCAGCTAGGCCCCGGCTCCCTGCGATCCTGAATTCGATTAAGTGAGTTTGAAAATGAATGAATGAGTGAACTAGTTAGCCCTGACTATTAATAGAAAACCTGTTGTTTTCCATCCTTCCAGACAGAGGTGTGAAGACAAAGATCGTGTTTTGCTGGCAGGAGAGCTAGCCACAGCACTGAGTAATAACGTCCTTCAATCACTGCACTCGTTATCTTACCAGCGTGATTCCTTAATAAGGTCACGCTCCACCTCCTGAAAATAGTGGTCCTCTTTAGAGCTTCCATCAGGTGTAGAGTGCATTTAATTAACACCGACCAGCCTGAGCTGCATGAATATTAATTGGACAGCAGAGAAAATAAGCACAAATCCTAATTCAATTAAAGAATGCTGGTGATGACTCTTGAGGCAATAGATTTGTGAATGCTTCTGAACTACTGTCTTATTGTGTCATTATGTCTCAGGTTTTTCATTATTAATGAAGTGATGAATGAAAACCAGTGGTACATGAAGTGTTGATGTGTGTTAAAGGAGTACTGTTACTGTAGGTAGTAGGGGTGCTGAAAAAAATTGATTCTTTAAAAGGATCACGATTCCTAGTCCTGGCGATTCTGAATCGATTCAAAATGCGCAAAAATCGATTTCAAAATGTTTTAAAAGTTTTATTTTTTGCCGGTCCTACTCCCGAGCGTCCTGCATATCGCATTACGTATCCACTCGGCCACCGTATAGCAAGCTTGTTAGCCAGCTCCCGTTGTCTGAACGGAGTCCGCTAGCATGGAGCAGGGGGAGAGCGTGATTCGATCCGCCCTGTCGTCGTTAATAGCCAGTGTTTGGGAACACTTTGGATTCTACAATGTCCCGGGAAAGAGAGAGCTTGACATGAGCACAATTGTTTGCAAGGAGTGTAAAATGAAATTGAGGTATTTCGGAAATACGACAAATGCGCGAGCCCATTTGGTGCGACATCACCCTGAGCTAAAAGAAGTTGAAAAGTGGCCAAAAGCAGCAGACCAGAGAACTCTGGAGGGTGGTTCAAAAGTGTTTTTGTGCAGACTTGCACAGGTTTTGACATTTTGTTCAAGATTTACCAAATATGAATGCACTATGGTTAAGACTGCGAAGTCTGTATATTCAATATTTAAGGTTAAGTTTTGAAAATGTAGCAAATGGTTGGTGCAATATGGTTAAAAAGACTGTGAAGTCTGTATTTTATTTTCGGTTAAAGGCTGATGCACTACGGTAGACTTATGTATTAATATATTTTGAATTATTTGTTCATTGATAGATTTTTTTTTTTATTTAAGAAAAAGCCAGGCAACTAAGCTAACCTAATACTGGTAATTTTAGTTACAGAATTCTATGCACAATCCTATTTTTTGTATAGATATAAAATGATGCAAAAAGATTTGATACAGAAAGGAACCTAAAAGTATTGTTTTAAATAAATGTTCTATTTGTTTACATTGTTGCTTCATCTTGTCAATCACATAATTTAAACAAAATGTATTGACTATTTGAATTGAAAAATCGTTTCTGAATCGAATCGTGATCTCAAAAATCAGAATCAAATCGAATCGCCAGACACAGAGATTCGCACCCGTAGTAGGTAAGGCTGGTACAACAGTGTGCAAGAATGTGATGTGCTAGTAACTGTAAGTAAGAAATAGTGGTCGAGGTACCTGTATCTCTAGCTGCTGTACAACCTGCATTTGGACCCGGCATTGTGCTGTGCTCCTGTCATCTAGAGCGTGCTCACTGTTAAGGTGCCTAAAACCAAGACAAAGCACAGATCAGAAATGCAACACACACATTTCCTAGTCCATTAACCAAAAACAATCCAAACTGCTATTGATTATAGCAATCCTTATACGGGTTACAGTATTTCATCATAGTTCTTTGTTATAACAGCAATCATATCTCCAAACAGCACTGCGAGCTTGTATTTTTAGCATTACAATGGAGGCACTGTCATCTGAATCTGAGTCATGTGCATATCTGCATAGCTTATAAGGGCTGTTGGCACACAAAAGGCATTACAGAGTGGTTTGGTCCTCTTCATTTATTGAAAACAATAAATGCAATTTAACTTGAGAACCATTAAAAGGTGCCTCCTACGAAGGGTGCATTATTCAGTCGACATATTAAATGTATCTACTCATGCCTTCATTAGAATAAAAAAAAAAAACTGCACAGCAGTGTGCAAAAGCAGTCAGTGACGGTTTTCCTTGATTGGATTTTGTCTGCAGGACACAAAGGGAGCTCGCCATTAAAATAGACCTTTATTCCTGGAAACGCATGGAGGCGAAAAGGTTTTTAAAAGTGTTGTGATGTTCGGTAATGAGCCTCTATCTAAATTATCATTGGTGACAAACCCACAAAGCGCTCTTTGAGGAGACATGGTTATGAAATGCCAAAGCTGCCACTTTCTTTCCTGTAATTATAGGTTAGCTTGCAGACCCTTCAATGATCATTTACAGTACAGCCTCCAGTGCATTAGAGTGAGCTTAAATCACACACACACACACACACACACACACACACGTGCACACGGGCGCACACGCACACACACAGACGCAAGCATACGCGCACACACAATATGCATTTCCCTAATTCATTTGGAACGGGCCATTGTTTATGTGCAATATGCAAAATAACAATGTATTCATTACCCTCCCAAAACACGCCAATCAAAGTGGAGGGCATTTGAGCATACAATAGCTCCACTACCTTTCAATTACAACCATGCACATTTAAAATCATTTCATTTCATCATGGTCATTTCTGCTTTTGTAACTATTTCAGGTCTAATGCTCAGATGTTCTCCATTATAAATCAAGAATGAGATAGCACTACGGAAGGTGAGGGAATGAGAAATCGGGTGGCTCCCTCCAGCTTATGCTTAATTGCTGTTTCAGAATGTGCATGCAAAGGGGCATTTCATTAATCATTTAATCATGTCCCTCGCAGGGAAAAGAGGAACTAATGTTGCAAATACCCTTTTCATTTCAATGCTCATAATGCTATCTTACGCACTTGATGTATGGCGGATGTCATAAATTACAGCTGCTTCAAAAGGGCCAAGCGTCTTGCCTGCTATCCCCAAAGACAGCCTCCCCATTCCCCTTTACCATCAGCATTCCTGAGTTAATTTCTTTTAGGTCTTAAAATTTTTTAGTGTAGGCTAGAAAATGTTCTATGTTAGCATGCATTCTCCATTTGGCCAAACTGCAAAATACTGTCAACATTAAAACATACAATAACTGGAATTAAAATTATTAAGAGAAAGAGAGAAAGAGAGAGAGAATAAGAGAAAAGAAAGAGAGAGAGAGAGAGAGAGAGAGAGAGAGAGTGAGACAATGCGAGAGTGAGAGAGAGAGAGAGAGAGAGAGAGAGAGAGAGAGAGAGAGAGAGAGGAAGAGCGAGATTGGGGTTAGACAGAGTCACCGATACCTCTTAATGAGGCAGAGGCGGTGGGCTTAGTTCAAACAGAGAGGTGAGGAGAGGATGAGATAGGCCATCTGCACAAAGACAGCACTGAACAAACATTTCGGAAGCCGCCTGTAATTTATGGGTCACTTTATAGGCATATTGATTTTGTTTTGAGGAAGGGAGATAGCACCAGGTTCACTGAAAAAGACTGGCAGGTGCAATCCAGACTGACACGGCCCCACTGGCTGGATTTACCGTCTTAAAACTAGCACTGATAAAATATTGTGTGAAAATCTAAGAAAGCTGGCAAGACACAGCACTGATGCCATATTCCTCAGTTTCAGTGTTGGCATAGTTACTGCGGTCTGCCTTTGTAGGCGAACAGTTTGCGTCAAGACAGTCATTGTAAACCAAGTGAAAACATATGAAAGTTTCTGGCTTGATTCTTTTCATTGTCACGGTTTTTGCATCTCCTGCCACTCCTTACACATGTGAAAAGAAACTAATATGAGAAGTAGGGCAGCAATCTGAGGCTTATATAATAATAAACGTGTCAGCATGGAAGAGCAGAAGAGCAGGTTGTATGAATTTCTAATGTGTTGCTTTTAATTTGACACATTCTCCAAATAAGCTGCCCTGTATCACACCACAAGCTCTGAGGATAATGCATACTGTGATGCATAAATATACATATCTTGAGGAAACACACACAGACACAGACACACAGACACACACAGACACACACAGACACACACAGACACACACAGACACACACAGACACACACAGACACACACACACACACACACACACACACGTGCGCGCCCGCACAATAATGTTCCCTTTGAATTTCGAGGTTAATGTAAGTTGCCAGGCACCTCTAGGCTACCTCTCCAGGTGAGAAACACTTAAAAGAACACTGAACAGCTATTAAATGCTGATCTTGACATGTTTCTTAAACGCACAGTGCAGATTCCTCAACGGCAGCTACAATCTGAGTGCCCCCCTCTTCAAAGGTGCAGTTACATTCTGACACCCGTTTTATGTAAACCGTTCTAGGCGTGTGTATTTGGCTCATGCACCACAGTCAGTGCCATCTCCTAAAACATTAAAAGCCTCTGCCTGACACAAACAATAGATCCTCCAAAGCGCAGTGACACCCGCCATCTCACTGGCTCAGATCATGTCGGCTTTGTGGAGGAGGTTTCAGGTGCATGTTACTGTATAGCAGCTTCTGTCATCTCCATTTCTGTGCTGTTAAACACTCGAAACGCATGCTGTTTTTTATGCTGATTGTTGTGGCAACGTCCTACTACGCAGCCTGTCACACAGTTTTGCAATGCATGTCTCCCTGTTTCGTTTAAAAGTGAACTGAACTCAGCATGCCAGTGATTACAGCTTATACTGTATATAATCATCAGAACCCTCAGAACATGGGATACAATGAGAAAATGGGAGATAAGACCCTGATGGATATGGAGAGATTCCTTGCTTGGCATTTCATCAATAATTACAGCAGAAGACACTATTTGTCAGCAGGGGAGTATGCAAATACAGACAAAAGTCCAAAGTCCAAGTCCATCCAAAACAAGGGTATTAATATGGACTTTGGCCCCCTACCTTTGTGGGCTTTCAACAAGATTTAGGAACATTACTGAGGTCGGCATCAAATGTTATGACAATAAGTACTGTCTCACTTGTAGCCTGAAATACCAGTGCATTTCCAAGGTGTCTTATGGACTTTCGGTCAAAAAAGCAAAGTTCTCAATCAAAGTTATATATGGACTCTATAGACCTTATACTGCCAGAGCAAAACTAAAGAAGCAGACCTCAGAAACCCAGCATTCCTTCAATGCTCAACTACCATTTGGTTTACATTCTGTAATTTTCCAAACTATCCCTTTAAGCACACGCTCCTCGTTTGACAAACCCTCTCTACAATGGCTCCTATAAATCTTCCAATCTGGATGGATTTAACTCCCAAGGTTATTCCTAATGCTTGGGAATTACCGAAACCAAAGAAAAGGAAGAGCATCGCTACATTTTAACACTGTTTATGCGAACCGACGTGGACATTTGCACCCACCAATAATGCATGCATGATCATTATTTCACAGTTAATTATCAAGCTAATTAGAATATTCAAATGAACAGTTCTCCTTTTTGATGATGAGGCACTCTCCTCTAAGTGGCAATGTGATAACCTATAATCTCTGGCACGGCAAACACCTTCTCCTTTGATGGCCCTCACTAACATCCTGGCAACAAAGCAGACCAAATACAAATGAGCTAATTAACTAAATTGTTGATGGAGCATGAAGAATTCATTTCCCTCCATTGGCTGCACCATGACAACGCTGAATGTATCCCATTGTGAGAGGCAAACGTGGCTACACATGCTGCCATTAGCTCCTGGCACTCCTCACCAATTCATCATGCTCTCTCTATGACTCGGGATGAGGTGCAAGAAATACAGACATTCTGAAGCTTAACTAATACTCTAACTGACAACAGCGCATGCCAGTCTGAAAAATCTCTACTTACGTTTTCCACCTTCCAGCTGAGTGTTAAATATTGCTCATGAACATGTGAAAAACAGATCCCCCCCCCCCCCAAGTTCTTTAACACCGATCAGTCATGACATTAAACCACCTCCTTGTTTCTAAACTCTTTGTCCACAGATCCACTATATAGAAGCACATTGTAGTTCCACTATTACAGACTGTAGTGATTCTGTAGCTTTGCTCGCTTTATTGGCCCCTTCAACATATTTGATGTGTTTTACCATTGTAAAAATGTTGGTATGTATTGTGCTGATATTGGTGGATCAGACACCGCAGTGCAACTATGTCACTGCTTGACTGGATATAGTCCACCACCTGGCCAGGCCTTATACCCAGGTGCGTGGAGTTGCAAGGTGACAACTCTAACCACTGCACCACTTATTGGATTGAAACTTAAAACGTATTCCATTATATGCTTTGCAAAACGGATTTCTGATGGTTTCCATATTATGCTTTCATAATTGAGTTGATAGTTCATTAGCAAAACAAATTCATTTTCAAGCATCGTGATTTCTCCCATCAACATACCAGACTGTTAGAAATAATGATGGACACCTACTTCAAAAACTGTCCGAAGTCCTCACAGATGCTTTCACAACCCGGCCATTTGCACACTCCATGACCGTAGAGGGAATGTGAGTGTAATGCTCCAGTCTCTTCATGTAATGAGCTTGGGAAAAAAGAGAGCGAGAGAGCGAGAGAGAGAGAGAGAGAGAGAGAGAGAGAGAGAGAGAGGGAGAGGGAGAGGTGTCAGATTGTTCATGAGGCAA
>JAUZST010000270.1:61980-96933 GCA_034779995.1 Parotocinclus haroldoi | reverse complement strand
AGGAGGTTTAGACTCTTATAATGTAAGTGTACAACATCAGCTATTCTTATCCCTGGTCATCCCTTAAGGCACAAAGCTGGGCGTGTAGTCACTTAACAATGACTAATTAATACAATTAATATTAATAAGACATAAACTTCTGCCAAATGATAAAAGTGTGTAATTTAAATGTTTCAGCAATAAGCTTACTGGTTTTCTTCCATTCAATGTCCTAATGCAGATATTTTCACAATTTTAGCTTTCACAAATGCAATAAAATACTTCATCTAGATTCATACAAGCACATTTTAATGTCCAATCACTTCAATTTTACTGGTGCACTCCCTTCAGGCAGTTCCCAGGGCAAGAATGACAAATATTTGTCTGTCATTTTACCAAGTCAATCATTTTGCCCTAGTGTTAAGGAATTCCTTGACAAAAAAGTCAAGTCAAGGTCTTGCCATAACAGGGTGCAAAAGTGCTTTAACTGCTGCTCTAAAAAAGATACTAGAAACTACTGTTGGGTAGTGTACCTCTTGGTGAGAGATTACAGAGTGCTAGAAAAGCCTTTACGATGCCCTTAAATACATTTTGCCATGTGTTCGCATCATTGGCCAGAGAGAAACAGGATGGTTGTTTCAATGATTTGCTGTCATCTAGGCCATTCTTATCCTGCTGTTAGGAGATGTTGGGAGCAGTTGCTCTTTGAGGGCGCACACACATGGTGAGCAGGTCCAAGCAGACCACCAGTAGAGAGGATAGTTTGATGAACAGGTTCCAGTATTGAGGTCTCATTATATTTGCTTCAAGCCTGCACGTGCGACATACTGACCCAACAGCTGGAGTGAGGATCTCTGTCACCCCTAGTAGCGATACTAGAAACATTAACAAATCAGTGATGTTTGCAGGACATCCTGAGACCAAGTGTTGCCTCTCATTGCCCTGCTCAGTTGCCAGTTTTATAAAATTTTATGCTTAATCATGTATTTATGGGACTAGCTGGGACACCAGCTTTAGTAAGCCAGTAGTGTGCAGGACTACATTTTCAACATCTGTGGGAAGAATGTGCCTTATTATACCATATGGAACCTGTTTTCCTCCAATGCCCAAATGTATTCTCGTTTTTTAATAAAGGCAGGGGGCAGCCCAACAAAGTACTAGAGCCACAACAAACTTCTCCTTGCACTCTAATATTGCAATCATTTTCCTATATCATCTTAACACTTACACAAATATTCATCAGATCCCAACAACACCTCCTTAGTTATGTTTTTGGCAGAGTGTAAAGTAACAAGAATTAAATGTGGTCAGAAAATGTTTAAATACGCAGTAACGTTGTACCTCCATGTCAGCATATTTGCTGGTAAAGTGGTGTACCTGTATATTAGTTTTAAAGACCACTGGGTGTACCTCAAACTTGAAAAGTGTGTATATAAAGATTCAAATAAGTCAATTGATGATCCTACAGATAAGCAGCATTAAAAATAGTATAATCCATATCCATTAGTCCTTGTTCGTCATCTCTGAGCCAGACTGGGAATCTGGGCCTGCCATTACCTGCCATCTGAATATGCTGATGGACCATATGCTTTTCTATATATAATTTAATCAGTTCACAGTTTTCTACTGCCAGGTATACAAACAAGAATTGCATACAAATAAACCTTGTAACAGAGAGGTGAAGGAGAAAATAGCAGAACATTGCACTGTTCAAGGTGTAAAAACTACCAAACGTGACTCCAGCACTTCTTTCAACACGTTCTGTTTTGCATAGATATTATTAGGGGTGTAACGCTCCACAGCAGGCACGGTTCAAGTCACACCATGGATTGAACTTCATGGTGAAGTATGAGTTCAATTAAAGACATACATACAAAAAACAAACAAAAACAAGTTAAGCAGTAATATGTAAATGGTGAACAATGGCACAGGTCATCATTTATCTAGCAAGTTTGTTCATGAACCCCAACACCCTCGATCAGAGTCATTGAAATCGCCATAGCGTGGTTGACTCAGTTGCACTCCAGACAGCTTGAGCAAAGCTTAGCATGACAAGCAGCTATCTTGCTAATGGCATACATCTTAAGGTTTCCAGGTGAAACTCATCTGCCACACTTACTTAAAAAAGAAACAAAGCACAAAGAACAAAAGTTTGACCCCAGGCATAAATAAAGAAATAAAAGTAAGAAAAATGAACACTGTATACTTACATCCATGATTCCTTAATGAATGAAAATTGAAAGTTGCCATAATTTCACATAGATATGACAGAAAGATATTGGTTCCCTGGCCTGTTTTATATTAATGAATACAAGCTTGAGTAACATTTGTTTATTTCCCTGCAAAACACAGAGCGAGAGGGGAAAAGTTCTCACTTGGAACCCCTCCCAATGGAGTGTCAAAGGAATAAACAAAGTAGAAAGAAAAGAACGTTGCTTTGCATTTATTCTGCCTATTACAGCCTTGGGATACTGCATGGTTTCACTGTACCACTGTGACATTCAACAATTCTTCCTGACATGTCCATTTTCTTTGGCATTTCACTGTAGGGTTGTGATTTCCTCCTGAAAATGCAACTTTATAAATATGAAAGAGCAGCATGTAAGCTAATTATAAAATAAATTCATTCCGACAGTTGTGAAAAACTGAATTGTCATGTGAATTCCATCACAGCATGGCAAAATGCTCAAATTTTAAAACAATTTAAATGTTTTAATTACTATTGTATGATTTATGATTCTGTACAAACAGCATTAAATATACATGGATCACAAGTCCTTCTTAATTAGATTTAACAATATATCCTGCTGAATACCATTGAAAAACAGAAGAGATCATTATTAAAATGATAAGTAAGTCATGAGCTGGAACAACAGGCACCTCTGAAACCCTCTTAATACCGGTGATAAGAGTTTACAGCACACCAGTAATTTAACATTTATCACGTTGAAACAAAAGAACCCTTGCTTAAGGGGGGAAGGCAATCAATCTGTGCTTACCATCCCTCGTTGAGCAGTGGCTTGCTAAAGTAAGTTTTATAGGCGGACATGAATCAAGCTTTTTTTCCCATGCTTCCAGTCTTTTGCCCGGTCACTTAATCACCATTAAATTAGCCACCTCTTCCTGCCTGCTTTGCCTCCTCAAATAATAATAATGACAAACCATATTATAATTAATTACACTTTTAGTGCAGTATATGTAAAATGTGATAATGCAAAAGAAATGAAGAAAGACAAGCTAGCAAGAAAGGATAAGTCACATAATGAATAAATAACAGAAGGAAATAAGTAAAAAAGATGAGCCAGAAAGGAAGAAAAAGAAATAGATGTGGACAGACAGACAAGAATGATAAAATGAGAGGAAGAAACACATAAACAAAAGAAAGAAGAGCATGCAAAACATTAAGGAAGGACTGGGTAAAAGCAAGACAAGAAGAAAATGAAGAAAGGATGGAAGGATGTAGTCCATTGCACAATGTACATTGCAGGAATATTTCACATTTAAGTTTTCTTTCATGTGAAGGGTCTTCTCACTATAAGCTAATTTTAAAAGATATAGTTTACATTTTTGTCATTTAACAGACACTCTTATCCACAGTGACTTACAATTAATACAGTCTTACAATCCAAGCAATTGTGGGTTAAGGGCCTTGCTTTGGGACCAGACTGTGGCAGAGGTTAGATTTAACCATTAGGCTACAACAGTTCCAATGAATATGGTTCTAAAAAATAAAATCTTTATTCTTTGTATATTGTGTAGTCTTAGGCCACCAGTGTATGTACACTACTGTTTAACTAATGGTATAAGGGCCATTTATAATTATTTCTCAGTCAATACAAACAGAAAATACAGGAAATGTGTTTGCGCTATTAAAATCAACATGCAAAAAATTAGGTGAAACCAGCTTCTATATGCAGTGGCAAGTATTTTTTTTTTTGCCGGATTGCATTGCACTGGAGCAAATTGCTTTATCCGGCAGCTACATCAGGATGTCCAAATGTCCCTTCTACAGTTCAAAGAAGCTCAAGTAGGAATGGTATTTTTGGAATGGTAGCAGCCAAGAAAGGCAATTGGCTAATATATAAAGCTCACAAAGACTGGAATGAAAATCATTGCAAAAAGGATGTTATGGAGGGACAAATAAAAAAAAGTTCTACATTTTTTGGTTCCAATCCATAAATTATTTCAGTCCTTAGATGTCCCTCACCTTGTCTTTCCATAATAAAAATAGCTCATATCTGAAAGGTCAATGATTTGACTACAAGTCAATAAAACACCTTTGTCTGAAAGGGCATGCATTCCTTCCAATGCAGCCAGTTTATCTGAGCATAGCTAGCTTGACATGAAACCGTCGCTTCCTCTCCTTTTGTCTCATGTTCATTTCATTATTGACGACACCTCACGACTTCATACTTTCTCTTTCTCTTATTCTCTTATTCTCTCTCTCTTATTCTCTCTCTCTTATTCTCTCTCTCTTATTCTCTCTCTCTCTCTCTCTCTCTCTCTCTCTCTCTCTCTCTCACACACACACACACACACACACACACACACACACAGACACAGACCATGCTTTCTCTCAACAACACTCTCATGGGCGAGAGAAAGTGAGAAGAGTGAAAGCGAAAATAAACAATGAGCAAAACAACAGTCACAAATTAAACGGCTGAATGTAATTATGCAAATATATGCTTACACCTTCAAAGTTATTAAACCTTAAAGGAATTGTGATGTGTAATTACCCCCAGGTTCAACTGGGGTTCTGCTTTGGACTAAACGACAACACAAGGACCAAAGCATGAAGCGCAATAGATATTCTCATTAAGCTCATTATTTGTCTATCTAAATGAGCTTTTGGCAAATAACAAAAGGTAGTTCTACACTCCAGTGGACACAATAAACATGTAAATTTTGGAACAATGAAATACAATGCTCTTATTTATTAATCTACCCATTGATTACGTATACTAAAACAGGTGTGGGCTGCCTGAAAGCCTGCGACTCCTAATCATTTCAGAGGTAGTGAGCATGAAACCGAACCTGACAAAGGTAGAGAGAAAACAGCAAACAAATGAAGTCAGGAAGAGCCTTTCAGCCTTTCATTAGCTTTTTAGTGGCGAGATGGATGATAATCATCTTCATTTCATCGCTCATCCAAACAAAAAGAGGTACGGTGAAAAAAGGCAAAGTGGAAGGCCCCGACCCATTCACCAGAAGCCCTGCACAATGCTAATTCCTGCATTTAACGGCGTGCTTTCCTGCCTGACATATCAGAGCTTGAAAGATGAAAGCAGGTAAGTAATTGCTCTCCTGGTTCTTATTCTTCACTGACAACCCATAAATTTAATTTTACACACACGTTCATTTACATTTTCGAGTATATGACATGATAATTGGTGGAATATAACACCTCCATTCCGCTGGATACTGCAGCAGGGGATGATTGACAAGACTGGTGAATTGAAAGGAACAGAGGCTGAATTGCACTCTTGGAAATGATTTTGTGGAGAAGGGACAAAATTAATGAGCATTTACAGGAGGGGTCGAGCGGTAAACATGCACACACAATAGGTGGGCTCTTACACACAGAAGACACATGCAAGAAAGAAGCCACCGCGGCACAGCAAAAATCTATTACCGCACACAAAAACAAATGGGACAAATGGGATTCTTAACAAATCATCTAAAACCTGTACTCAGTGGGACATTAACATAGCACATTGATTAGAGTTTTCATCAAGAAACCAATAAAGGCCATGATTTAGAAGCAGATTTGATTACTGTATTTGGATGTCAGCATTTCTATAATGACTGAGACAATATAATGAAAAATTAAGCTAGGTCTCCATGCTATTTGCTGCTGAATCAAAGAACAAAAAAAAAACTAAATAAACATATAAACAATAAAAGAAAATGATTTCAACTGACCAGTAACTCTCAGCTGTGAGGTAAAACCTGCAGAGCAAGGATTTAAATTTGGCTGCTAGAAGAGTATGACTTGCTCTTCTGAAGGACAGATGTAGAGGGCTTGTACCACACAAGGCCTTAAACATCCAGAGCAAACTGTTTATATGGTTTCTGTGAAAGGCTAAGAACCCAAGAGCAGCAGGCTAGCGTGTTCTGAAGTAAAAAACAAGCAAAACAAAACAAAACAAGAAGACATGGGCTATTTCAATGATGTTTTTGAGGACTGAAAAGACTACCCGAATCAAAAAAACAACTGGTATTGTATAGAAAATGAAAGTATAAAATAAACAGTGTTTCTTACATTTACTTTAATTTTTATATTAAAAGAGATATTTCATGATTTCATTAGACAACTTCAATTCATTTGTTAATAAATATCCATCCTGCGACACATTCCAAAAAGTTGGGGCAGTAATGCATTTACTATTTCTTTCTCGCAACATCTTTTTAAGCATCAATAATACCAAGTGATTAAGTGTTTCGGGTGTTGTCCCACTCTTCCCGCAAACACGTCTTAAGATGTGCAACAGACATTTTTCGTTTCTAAATTGCCCACACGTTCTCTACTGCAGGCAGGCCAGTTCCGTACCTGTACCCCATTTGTAAAGTGCATGTGATCTGCTTTGTCTCTAAAAATTGCAAGGCAGTGTGCCCTTGGCCTTTATGCACTGAAATTCATCCAGATTTCTTGAATAGTTCGATGATAATATGCACTATCGAGAAATGTGGAATATTCCAATATTTCTTTGAGGAACATTGTTTTTTAAACATTTCAGTACATTTTTCATGCATTTGTGCTTCTTAGAGACTCTTAGAGCTGTCCCATTTTTAGAATGTGCTGTAATCCTAAAATGCAGGAACGGATGCATACAAACAAATGAAATGAAATGGCCAGACAAAAAAAACCCCTAAATGTTCAGGTTCATATTGTAAAAGCAAGTCTAAGTTTCTTTGCATTTTCCATACTGTTCTAGCTGTTTCCAATTGGCTTACGCGCTGATCAGAGACGCTTTCTGGTAGTACCAAACCCTCTGTCCACTACCCTGCCAGGTGAGCGCACTCTGAAAATATCGGAGAATTGATGGCTGCTAGGGCCTCCTGCTGCAGTACTTTTTTCTTTTTAACTTTATTTGACTCTTTTCCAGCCTTTTTAACTCTGGAGCTATGGGGAATTTTTTTGACTTTGCGCCTGCTGCTTATGCAGAGATGCTGGTGGAGGAGCTGTGTCCACGGTGCACAGAAGTCAAATTTGCTTTGGCATAGTCACACACCGAATGTGCCGGTCTACAAATGCAGAATCTTTCGCTGCATTGTTAGAACTCTGACATTCTCTGTCTTTATTGGAACTACTTCATTATTATTGGACTGCCTTTATTTAACATGATTACAACCTTGTTCACATCTGTGATGGCAATAAATGGAAAGCCGCTTTCATCACCAACAAGGGCCGCTACAAATATCTTATAATGCCATTTGTCCCACCTGCAAAATGCCTTCCAAACCTCTGCCTGATACTGTGACAGTTCAATACAAAGCTCAAGCTCCTTTCACCCCCCCAAAGACTCACATCAGCTAGCAGGGAACAAAACACGGTTGGCAGGTCCGTGTACTCTTAGAGGTTTTGCTTCTTTGAGGCTTATTTACATAGACCAGGTGAGGCAACTCTGGAATTAAATGCTATACTGCTACTGAACATTTTGCAGAGACTGACACTTTAAGCATACTCAAGAAAATGAAGAACTTAATTATTTCATACTAAAAATGATGTTTAAGACATCTTTCTGTGAGATTATTGGCTGGTCGCAAAACAGATATCCGATTATTGCCTGGATCGTATAAACCCGGAGGATTTCCATTACCTGATTACTCAAGTGCATATATAGTCCTTGATCTGTATTCATGTTTTGAATACATTTTGCTGGAGTTCAGAACCAACCAACCAACCCCAGTCTCATGGCAACACTGCTATCCCCACAGTAACTGCCTGAAAGTTTGTGTGGTAGCATGTGCGAATGTACACCAACACATAAAAAAGCAATCCTGCAGTACAAACACCAGGTGGACAAGCACCGCAGTCAGGGCAACCAGTTCCAGAGAGCATGCTGGAGATGGAGCCCTCAGCCACATCCACACGGATGACATTGGCATCCCTCAGACTCTACTGACGCCCCGGGGGGAAACTGTCAAACCGCATGCTTCCTCATACAGTGCCCTGATTCCAATTCCTAACTGCTCCTGCACAAGCATATTTTAATTCCCGCACTGGTCTCTCATTCTCTGACTCATTAGCACACCTATTTTTGTTATTTTTATTTACATGGTTGTCTTAATGAACATCCTTACCTATCCCGACTCAACTTTTAGTCAGTTATTTTCCCACATCTGTACTCAACTACCCACATGTCTGCTACTCTGGGCTCATTCTCTGCCTGCCTGTACTGAACTGTTTTGCTTCTGCTTGGTTTGTTTATTTTGCTGTGTTTGTTAAAATCTCTTTAAATGGTGTTGTGCATATATGCCATTGGCAGAAACCTGATATAAACTGGAACTGGACCAGCTTAATTACAATTGCAGGACAGCACAAGTGGGTGGTCACGGGAATAAAAAAAAATATATATGATACATACGAAACCAAAGGTAATTTAGAAGTGTAGTTAGTGAAACACTATCTAAATACAAGACATAGCTTAAGTGAAACCATCAGAGGGAACGAGTATGTTTATGCACTGTAAGCTGATCAGCACTTTATACATTCCAAACCTTCACTTCCCACCCACTAGTCTGACAAAAAGACATGCACAATTAGCACAGGTCTTGTTTATCCCATTACAGATTATCCCCCCGAGCAGATACCCAGGTGGGGTTAGAGCAGAAACAGTTAGCAAGAGCCAATTCAACACACCCTTTCCACACCACTGATAAGCTAAGTAAAATAAGGCCAATATTATAAGTGTATAAAAGGCAGCCAGGTCACTGAATAGAGTGAATAATGTAGTCACTTCAGAGGTGAAAATGATGGCGGTGTGCACCACAGATACTGTTAAGATAAATAAAATGAGAAATGAGGGGCAGCCAGCGGTAATTACTTCACTAGCCTGACTGTGTGAGCTGATGTGTTAATTAAGGTGTAAAGCTCAGGCTGATCAGATGAGAAAGTGAGGGAAAGACACTATGCGATTCTCTCTAAAATGCAACCAAATCCCAGACTCCTGGGAAACAAGGTAGTCAGGCAATCCACTAGGTTTCTAGCTGTAGAACATTTGCTGGGCTTAAGCAGCAACTTTGCTATTTACGTCGCAATTAATAGCCATAGCTGATAAGGCTATTCGTAGAGGGACTTTAGTCTTTTTTTTTAGTTTTACTAGAGATACTACCAACTAGAGGTGTGTGATATGCATGATCATAAGAAGTTAAACCAAAGAAAAATACTGCTCAGTCGCAAAGCAAGGGGTTTCACAATAATGTAATTTCAGCAAAAAAAATGTATGCATCACCATATGTGCATACACACACACATAGAGAGAGAGAGAGAGAGAGAGAGAGAGAGAGAGAGAGAGAGAGAGAGAGAGACATTTGGATTAGGGGATCAATGCGCACGATCCTCAGAACCAGAGTTAAGTAGATTACAGGAATGATTTCCCAAATCAATTTATTGTGCAGTTCAGCAACACCGATGGGAAGTAATGCATTAAACGTGATGATAAGGTGGATGTAGCTCTCTGTACGAAGTGCTGAAGGGGTAATGGTGATACAATAGACCCTCCATGCAGATTTATCTCTATGCAGATAATCACGTGTTCATTCTCATCAATACGGGAAAGGATCAGTGCAGATGTGCACTACAGATGGAGGCTTCTGTGCTGAGCCTTTCGGCGCTTTCCAAGAAATTGTAATGAGCCTTAAAAAGCTGAGAAGGAAGGCAGAGATAAAGAACTCAAGCAAAACCTTTCAAATATGAATGAACCCCAGCCAGCAGAACAAGTGCTCTTGATCTAGAGCCACGTAAGATGAAGCAAGGCCTGAGCGTGTTTGGGCGTTCTGCAAGATTTTTCGGAGGATTTTTAAAGTTACATTTTTTTTTAAACTCATGTCTACGCTACCACAATTAAAGAGAGGTACAGTGTAACGTTCATGTTGAAGTCTCTCTCCGTTCCTCTCTCTCTCACTCTCACTGATGTCACAGGTAATAGGAAGAGCGTCAGATCCAGCTCCTCATCAAGTGACACACAGTAAATTACACATGCTTCAAGTAGCTAGGCGAATTCCAGTTCATCAATTGGAGAGATTTCTTTCCAGCGAGCCACACATATCAGATCTGCCAGTTAGGATCCAATTAAAACCCTGGCCAGAGTAATCAGATTGCATGTGTAAGGGCTGCTAGAACTCGTTTATTGCTGCCATGAATCTTCTGTCAGAAGGTCAATTTGTTGCTACTACATCAAAGCGGGCATGCCGTGGCACACATTTTTCCCCCTGCTTTCCTATTCCACCTGGATCTTGCCGTAGGGTTGTAGTCCAACTTCCTTTGCATCACAATGAAGAGCTCTAGACGATGTCCCTTACAATTTACGCGACCAGAAAAAAAAAACAGATTTTGGTTACAAAAGCTGCATCTGAAAAGAAGTACACGAATGCACTTTTAATTCTTAAAATGTCCTTTTGAATGTTCTCAATATCTACGTGGTCCCAGAAGTGGAGGTGGAGTTAATAATAAATGTTAATGCAAGACCACATGTCTCTGTATATATTCGGCTGGCTCTTTGGATGGTTCCAGTTGAAGGGCTAAGTAGATGAATTTTAAGGAACGTGGCACAGAAATGTGGTGCTTTGATGAGCTGACCTTTAAAGCAGTGACACCCTGAAGATGGCCCAGTGCTCACGGATTTATTGGGAGGACTATCTTGCGTTCCAGTTCTCTCCTCTCAGTTCGAGAAGAATTTCAGCTTGTTTATCCAGTGAAGGAAAGAAGGCAGCCATGCATAAAGAGTACTGTAAGAGCTAAGAACAAGTTCGGAAATGTTGAGTCTGCTCATTGAATATTAAACTTGAGCTAAGCAAAGGTCAACATGTCCAGAAGTGGATCCTTTCTTCCATGGAATCGCTAAAACTGCTGTTTCTCTGAGGCTCATACCACTCTGATTGCGTGCCTTCGCCTTGTTAATGCCTGACCAGCACTCAAAAAGCCTTGCTCTAGCCACAGCATAGGGGAGTTACCTTTTTTTCAAACAAACATTTACAAGGCTGTGGTTGATCACACCGTTCTGAACATCTACACAATGATATGCCATTTGCCTATGCGAATGTTGGTTCGGCCAACGAATTCGTATTCAGCACCTTCCTCACATGTCAGCGCAGGCTCAGGTAGCTGTTCCCACTCGCTTAAATGTCCATTCTGCCACCAGGGTGAGATGATTAGGTGGTCTGCATGCCACCATGGTGAATGGCAAACAAACAAATCAACATGAGGCTTAGAGATGCCGAATGACAACTGAGCTGATCTGGCAGGGACATAACTGTCAGGCGTGCGGCCTCCCTGTAATCCGCTTTCCCTTTCGTCCTTGCCGCTGTTTTATTTGTATTTTAAATGTCAGTGTATAAAATGCGGAGGAGATATTGCCGTGTGCGAGAAAAGGTGCCTAGGCGTGAGAGGGCTGTTGTGTGCCTTGGGAAATCCTTGTAAGCAGTGTGGCAAAGGCAAAGGGATTTACAGCAAAGAAATAGGTGTTTATTGAGTGCTCCCGTGGGCTTACTTGGTAATAATAGACCTGTCACATTACGCAAATGTGGAAAAGCAGCTTGTGTGCACGGCAACAGCCTGAGATGCAACAGCGGATAGAATTAGTCAGACGAGAGCCGTTAGACACTAATACGAGTAATTAAAACCGCATGCTGCAGCATTTAGATGCTAGAGTGGTAAATAATTTATGTGAAGTGATGTATGGATGGTTTCCTTTCTGCCTGCGAGGAAAGCGTTGGGATTTGTCAGTGTCGCACACACACAGGCTTTCGTTTACTCAAATGAGGGTCTGTTATGGTGGTGTGTTGGCATGCTACTGAGCAATTGATAGCTCTGAAGCGAGTGTTTTAGCTTATAATACAGAAACAAAGGAGGAAAATTAAACATGCTGAAACCAGAGAGTGAGCAATATGGCAAAAACACTTTTTACATTACTGGTACGAGCCGATTAACGATCACCTGGTAAACCTCTGTTTGGTGACTTTAAATATAATAACAAATTGAATTAGTAAACAACTCCGGGGGAATCTGGGGCAACTCCGTGGGTAGCACCATCTGCTCTCAGCAAGGTCCTGCATTTTCTCCCAGATGGAGCGTGTCCACATGGGTTTACTCTGGGTGCTCTGATTTCCTCACAAAGTCCAAAGACACGTTTTAGGTAAAGTGATGAAGCTAAAAGTGCACCTCGTGTGACTGTATGTACCCTACAATGGATAGAGTTGGTCCTGCCTTGTGCCCTATAAAGGATTAAGCGATTAAGAAAGTGAATGAACTAATGAACAAGAACATTTTTTTTTAATCTCCGGATGTTGCAGTCGTAGACGTCAGATCAAATTTTGTAAAATGTCTTAGCATATATACAATAACCTGTTTCATGGTGATAATACTTAAAAATAGTTATGTACACTATTCACACCTGTACATAGACTGTAAAGTCCAACTTATATCTGGTATTAACAATGTTCTTGCCAAGCAATATACAAGTGCAGATTATACAAACGATACATTTTGAAACAACTTATCCAAAGATCTATGTCATATCTTCATATCATCCATTAATGATATGATCATTCCAACTTGAATAATTAATATGCAGCATTGTTTATAGATGCCTGGTGGTTCATTTACCCCGTATTTTGTCTGTGCTTCGTTCGCAAATCAAGCCGACTTTATTTGATTTGGAAACACACCCATCTGCGGCGGTTTTGATCTGCTTATTCGATGGGCACCAAGGTTTGGATGGCAGCGTTCACACTGTTTGAATGAACCGCACTGATTGGGCAAATGCACCAGGGTGCATTTTAATCAAATGAAACTTGCCAAATGTGAAGACACCCTTAAAATCCAGTGCACCAGAGAAATTAGGCGGCTGCCAGAAACAGCACATCCTGAGAAACTGGAAGCCATGTGAAGCCAGAGTTGTAGGCAGAGTGGTGTGACTACTAAAACCCAATGAGTTCCGGAGTTAGGCCCCATAACCCTTCCCAAACTTTTAAGCAGACCTAAAAAGGGACGTTTGCATTACTTTTAAATATTATGAGTTGGTGATTGAGCCTCTTGCTTCTTCGGTTAAAAATTGGCAGGGATCTTCTAGTCGGTGCCTAACCAGAGATTCAATCGGCACCGGCTCAAGACAGTAAAGCACCAAACCAACATGTTGTAAGCCTCACCCAAGGTTTGAACCCAGATCCTCAAGAACTGCTGCTTCCAGCCAACATCGCAGGAGGTGTTAAACAAATAACTAAAATTAGATTTGCACTCAGATCTCTGCTAAGAATTATTTTTGCCATTGCTATGTCAGAGATCCATGAATATACCAGCATAATATGCTATTCCCTGAAATGAACTCTATATTGCAATACTGATATCAGGTCAACATACCATCTACACTTAGTGTAAACCAGAGTCTAGTTTAAAAAAGTTTATCTCTCCTGCTAATACTGAAGATGTTAATAAAGGATTGCCCAAAAATACTGATTAAATACAGCTTGTAGACAAGACTCGACATGCCTCTGATTCATATTGATTCATATGGCTAACATGAGGCAAGGAAGCAGTAAGCAAATGTAAATATTCAATATTTACCATCCACTGGTGTTATTAGAGTCAAAGCCTCAGTCTTGGCCCAACAGTTGTTGCAGACTTTTCTCAGCCAATATCACTCTGCTTCATCTAAACTATTGTGCTGTACGTGAGGTAATTTGCAGTCAAACCGAGTGCCAGGAATCCATTCTCTAAGTATACACAGTGCTGAAGAAATTCAATAGGATGAGAATATTCAATACCTCATCCAGCTTCGCTTTTGTTTTACAACTAATATCTGTAAGAAAAATGGTCTGAGCTATGAATTCCTTAATACAAAATGCATATATGGACAGGTAACTGAAGACGAAGCGTTCTGCCATTCACAACACAACCAACTCGTCTGATCCAACGAGAGACGTGATGGCAAAGCTTATCTTTTGCCACCACATAATTAGACCGACGAGGGTGTGACTCCAGCTGAAGGTGTCGCCATTGTTATACGCTGTGAAAATGTTAATAGTGAGGGTTAATGGCAACTTCCCCTTATTTGAATTAAATGTACAAGAGTACTAATGAGGTAAACCACTAATGCCTGATAGCACTTATTAGCAGCGACACAAGCACACACTCTTACTTTGGTTGGAATCTAAAAATACAGAGCCTGGCAGATGTCAAGCACTCACAGAGTGCTAAACTGAAAATGAAGGCTGCATTTGTATTGTCGAGATGTGAGAAGAAGGGACTAATAAGTTCCCTGACAGGGATGAAGTAAACAGCTCTGGTAAGGGGGAATGCATCGTACATGATGCCACTGTGACCTTTAGCAAATCACTGACAACAGAAATAGAGCGCAGCTGGAATCAATATGGCAAATTATCTCACAGGAGTTCAAATGGCAGCTAGTTAGAATACACTACATTATACAGATGTCTTCAGCTGGCTGCAATTCATACAGGCCGTTTTTTTTTTTGTGAGTAAATGGATCAGCATACCCACTGGTATATCTGAGGGGCGTACTGGAAAGCATGCATATTAATGTAATCACACACAACTGCAAATAACACTGTGTTTGTGACATGCATAATGGCAGAATGAACATTATTATGCATTTTTTTTTTGCTGTAAATTATTTGCTGACTGTCTTCACTGCTCATTGTCGCATTCACAAAGTACAATGGGACAACAAGGTGAAAATGCCTCACAAAATTTGACAATCAAGGTTGCGCTCAAACGAACAGCAAAAAGTTTACTATAGAAAGATACACACTGTGTGTGTGTGTGTGTGTGTGTCTTTGCGCATGTGTGTGTACGCAGAGAAGGGCAGACCTGACAGGTTTAGGATTTCAGTGACAAGTCCAGAATTACATTGCCAAATCAAACAGACTGGTGGAACAGAGGAAATCTTTTCCCGAGCACCATGTATTATGGATGGACTTAAGAGATTAACAAGGAGCTGCTCACCTGCAGTGGACGCTGTTTGTCGTTGTTCTTTGGAGACTTCAGGCCACTGCCTGGTTGCTGTAAGAGTAATTGCCTTGCTGCTTGAAGGGCCTGCAAAGAGAGTAGGAAGAGAGCAACGAAATGAGATTTCTTTTTGTCTTTCTTCACTCCAAAAGTAACACACAGTCCACGGGAGTGTACACCAGTCCCTTATGTCCTACCTGCTTTTGGTTTTGAAATGAAGACTGAAATACCAGGCAAATATTATACATTTTTCATGATGATCCATGGAGCCGTGATGAAGAATAAATACAGTTTGTCTTAAGCGCCTGTGTGTGTGTGTGTGTGTGTGTGTGTGAGAGAGAGTGTGTTTGGGGAGGGGGGGGTTGGTTGGGGACCACAGAGCACGTCAGTAGAATTGACCTGTCTAGTGTGTGCTCAACTGAAATACCCACTTCTCTGCAAATTACCAGCCCATTTGCATATTCATAATATCAATTTGAAGTAGAGCCAGGCGATGTGAAGTGTTCCTACAAGCAGTAATTAAAGTTGACAAAATCAACATCAGATTACCTTAGGAGTGAATTAACAAGGAGCTGGGGTTTTACACTGTGCATTAGCCGTGCTTATGAGCAGAGAAGGAGAAAATGGGCTTTCTAAGCCTAATCACGGCAGCAGACTACTTTGCTGTCTCTGAGGGCAAGACTGCTACCTAATGTTATAAACATGGCAAATGCAGCAAAAGTAGAAGGACATGTCTCATATCTTTTGGCGACAAGTAAAACGACGACTATGGAATACCAGGGATCGACACAATGTTTTAGCCATGTATGGTTGTGCGTGAGCACTGTACGCATTGAGCTGTACAATTGCATTTTTTGAACACCAGAGGGCACAAACACGTGCACTCACACAAACACACACAAAAATCATTCGCACAGGCGCACATCCAGTTGTCAGTGAGATTTCCTATTTCTTCTGTTTGCTGGCAAATATTTTTGTTTAAGTTTTTATACAAAAAGCATACATTTTGAAATGGTATTCTTCCGAATTAAAAAAAGAAAAAGAACTGTTTTCAAGTTTTCATTTAAAAATGCATTGTTTTGCATTGGTAACACTACAGAAAAAAAGGAAATGCCTTTTTGCAATTGAAAAATGAATAATCAGGCAATTATCTAATTATAAATGTAATTAGATCTAATCGTGACTTGACTATCATGAATAAAATCCTAAGTGTATCGTTAGGCATCAGAAACAAGCGACAATGTTTTCTCCTTTTGTTGTTTATGAACCTTTTACCTCATTATTTATTGCTTAACATTTGGGCACACTGTCTACATAAGACTGCTCTGTAGTAGTTGCAAACACATTCACATACACAAGGTGTGTGCTGTACATTCAGCATGATTTTTTCATACATTATTCTTACGCAAGGTTAATGATGCCTGGAGTGATGGCATTACATCCCTCAATGCTGTACAATCACACACACAAAATATGTTCACAGGTCGCCCCCCTAGTGTGGGGAGGACTGCTTCAGATAAAGTGTGACACTTCTTATTGCAGATTCAAGGGGTTGTTTTATTTTCTGGTGCTTGCCTGTATCCATGACAACAGCTGCCTTGACAGGATGTGCATATGGCACTGCTCTGCCAGCTGGTGAGAACAATGTTTGAACTACTGCATTCAGATGCTGAGCAAACAAGGCGAGAGAGAAAGGAGGAGAGGGAGAGGAAAAAAAAAAAAAAGCTGCCACGTCTTAACCCTCCGGGAAGGCAGCCATCCCCCTGATCAATTATGAAAAGAGAGAGCGAGGAGCTGCCACTGTCTGTCTGGCTGAGGCTCTGAGGAGCCAGGTTCGCGGAGCCCCTGGTAAACAAACACAACAGAGTGGCGCTAGGTCCTAACAGCATCGATCTGTCTCCTTACACACATTCACATGTTACAGCTCACTGATGTGGCCTTAGGCTTCAGGGGACGCCGGGACATTGGGGAGTGCTGACGTACTTTACATCTTCTTTACTTTAGGCTGAAGAATATGGGTTTGATGTGTACACATTTAAGAGTATTTAAACCCTTAGAAGTTGTTTGAAAATTCTGAAGGCAATGGAGTTCTAAAAATTTGTAAATTAAAAAAAAAATACCTTTACTCCAAACTTTTGGCATTAAGAAAACAATAAAAAAGAAATAAATATAATTTGTTGTAGTCAGTCACAATTGATTTTCTGGATCAAGTAGAGGAACAATATTTTTTTAAAAATATAGAATCACTAAATTCTGAAAATATTAGAAAATATTACGGAATCACTCTGTAATTTGCATTTCTAAAACAAACGCCTACATCATATTAAAACTGCTAATTAGTCGTCAGTTAAAAAAAAAAAAAAAAAAGTGCTCACACCTTGGAGAGATGTAGCACAAAGTGGATTGACATTATTCTTGGCTCCAACACGAGAGATGTCAGTAGAAAGAAAGGGGAGAATTATAAAACTTCTTCAAAACGGTAAATCATCACAGGATGCTGCTTGTTCCCAGTCAGATGTGTCTAAAATCTGGACCAAATATAAACAAAATAAGAAGGTTGTAAAAAGGAAGCATACAGGTAGACCAAGGAAAACATCAAGGCCTCAAGATGAAAAACTTAGGGCAATATGCATGAAAACAGAAAACGCACAACAAAACAAATAAGAAACAAGTGGGCGTAAACAAGAGTCAATGTCTGTGATCGAACTGTAAGAAATTGCCTAAAAGAAATAGGATTTACATACAGAAAAGCCAAATGAAAGCCACCATTAACACAAAAATAGAAAAGAACAAGTTTACAGTAGGCTAAAGTAAAGCAATCATGGACTGTGGATGACTGGATGAAAGAAATCTTCAGTGATGAATCGCAAATCTGCATTGGTAAAGTTGATGATACTGGAATGCTTGTTTGGCTTATAAGGATGACTGCCTGAAGAAAACATTCAAATTTCTACAGTCATTGATAATATGAGGCTGCATGTCATGTAAAGGCATAGAGGAGATGACAGTTATTACATATTCATTAAATGCCAAAGTCTACATTGATATTTTGGCCTATTTTCGTATTCCATCAGCTGAAAGGATGTCTGGTGATGATGATTTCAATTTAATAATGCATCTTGCTATAGAACAAAGGACGTGTCTTCAAGAAAGACTTATAATGTCGATGGCATGGCCAGCAAATACAGTAGTCCTGATCTCAATCCAGTTTCTCTGGTGGAAATTGAAGAAAATGGTCAATGACAACTCTCCAGCCTGCAAACCTGTTCTGGCAACAGCAATACCAGACACTTGGAGACAGACAGATGAAGAATACTGCCTCAGAGAATTCTTAAGCTGAAGCTGCTATAAAAACCAGAGGTGGTGCAACAAAGTAATAATGGTGCAGTGTTTTTTTTCATAATTCCATAATATCTTACTCAGAAATTAGTGATTTCATATTTTTTCCCTATGTGATCTAATAACACAATTGTGACTGACTACAGCAATTATCTTTATTTATTTTTAAATTGTTTTCTTAATGCCATATGGTTGGAAGTTCGAGAAAAAAAAAAAAAAAAAAAACAAACAAAAGTTTTGTGGCATGTCTCTTTGATTAACCTTTTTTCTAAAAAAAAATAAACAATTCCTTCCTCCTAGAGTGGTGATTCCATTATTTTTCCCAGGGGTTGTAGTTGATGTCATTTGGGCCAGTCCTAGCCTGCCGTGTGTTACTAACTCTCGATCAATGATAGTGTTATGCTTGGGCTTGTAGGGATAACTACCTTGGATTCAACATCTACAAGTGGGGTAACACGACAACACAACATGATGTGAAACAAGAAGTAATTTTCCAAAATAAATCAATAAAAAATAATAATAAAAAAAGAATTGTTTGCTAAAATTTCACCAATGAAGCTGAAGTTGAAACGTAAAAACTTTTGCAAAGTACACAGGCTTTTAATACATATTTAATGCTGGCTTAAAGGAAATGATTAGGTCTTCGAACAACTTTGGTTACGCCAAGTAGCAGGGTAATCAAAGTTTTGACAACCGATGATGCCAACCATGCAGCCAAGAGATTATACTTCTATGTCATCATACCACTCGGCTCTAATAAATAACCAAACCGGATCCTGGTGTCTAAATTGTCAGATTGTTATTCTGAAAATTGGTTCGGAACATCTTCCAAGTCTCTCCATCCTAATGTTGAATTAATTGATTAGTCACAGTGCTCGAGATGCCTTTGAATGCATGAGTGAGTTAGGAAGCAGTAGCCAAACTTGCTCCAGGTCTCGAGTCATTACTGGTGTAGGTTCGAGGTTGAGATGGAAAATTGCTCAAGATTTCATGCCCATTCAAGCGTTGATTGTGATTGTGGAGCTTTATCAGACCCCTAATGGGTTTAGCACAACAATTAGCAGGAAATATTTATCTGAGCTGTGATCAATACACAGTCAGTCCTTGAGTGAAGAAGGACAAAGTCAAAGAAGTAATTCATAATAACAAAAAGAAACAGGTCCAGGAGTAGGATATACTACAGATAAATGTAACTGAAGCTCCAGTAAGAACAGGGAACCTGCTTACTGCGGGAGAAAATGATCAACTTATTATTGCTTATACTTATAACACTGATCTAAAAATCAACAAATCAAATAATTTGTCCTATCATTTGTACCTGGCCACTTTAATCCATTTGTTTTTTAATAATGCATTTTGGGGCAAAATAAAAACATTACATATGTAATTCTAAATGTTATGCTACAGTAAATCTCTGATTAATCTGTACATACCTACTTTAGACATTACAAATATAGTAAACTATTAGGTGTATTGTCTAAATGCCCGTATTAGTGAACAAAAAGTTTATATACACTGAACTTTGAAAATATCTTCACGTATGGTTGACAAGGGTTTGAATGTCCAGCTGCTGCTTATCTGGATCACACAATGGAGGATGGAAGAGAAACACAGAAACAAAAATTTGGCCTGCAGACATGGCTCAATTTTAGAGAAGGATATACCAGACTTTCTGGAACTGAGGACCTGAGCTGGTGTGTAATTCTGGATGACATGGAAGAAGACCTTTTGAGACCTAAAAAGCTAGGGCAAGAATTAGATTGGGTAGTGGCTACAACAGGAAGCCAGTGGAATGACCTCAGTAAAGAAATGAGAAAACATTTAGGTAGATTGCAATCTTGACAGGCTGAAGCATTCTGAATACTCTGTAGAGGAGCAATGGAACGTAGACCAGCAAGCAAAACATTTCCATAACCTAGCCAGGAAAGCAGCTTCTCTGGTCATATTCTTCTGATGTTGCGCAAACAATATCTGCACAATATGGTTGTTGATGTGATGTGGTTACAATTACTGAGGTAATCAAACCAATATTATTTTCTGTCTGGGCTGGATGTACAGTGACACCGCCATCCATGTTGACCAAGAGACCCAATGTCAGGAAGGTATTTGCCAGGAGGTATATCAGTTCAGTACTGTCCATCTTGAGCTTCAGATAGTGTTTTGGCAACCAAAGAAAACTTTCAGGATGACAGTTAACACTTGGACGGTGAATGGTGTGAATGAAGATTACAGTAGAGTATTAGACGTGAAATGACAAGCCCAGTGATTCATTGGCTCCAGTGATACAGTGTACAATAAGAACAGGAGAAGAGGAAACGTATGGCACCCAGAACCCAGGCAAGCCACTCAAATTGCCCAAGTTAGCAAGAGTGGAAATGAAAATCAGATTGTCAAACACAGTAGATGGATTGATTACAGAAGGATGGGTACTGAAGGCATGACTCCTTGGCTCTATGAACTGCTTCAGCTATAGTGAAGAGAGCAGATTTTGTAGAAAGACCATCTTTAAACCGGAGTGGTTGGTATCAAGGAGATCGTTTCTTTGAATAAAAGAGGCTAACCAACAGCTATCCAAGTACAGCACATTCAAAGTTTTGGATAAGAATGCACTCTAGTTGGATGCGTTACCTGGATTGAGTGACGGCTTCCTTAGTAGAGGTGTAACGTCAACCATCCTGAAGATGGTATATGTTGGTAAATACCAGGAGATGTGGAGGTTACTGCATCCAGTAAGTAATGACATATTTGATATGGATGATACATGATCGTTAGTGTCACCACTTTCATCACAGTAAGAGGTTGGAATAATCAGAAAGTTGAGCTAAGGAATGTGGGATTGATTCACTTTAGCCAGATTACAGAAGGATGCCTGAACATTGGTTCAAAATGGGTCATGGAATCCTCAGCTGTTACACAGGATGTAGGTTGGTTAGGAGGAGGGCCGAGGCCCACTGATACCGACTCACTTAAGTTCTTAGAATATCACTGTGGTTCAGACAATGAAATCCTTCTGAAATAATTATTCCTTTTTTATCTAATTTTCCCTTAACATTCGTACCTGGTGACCTTGATGAACGAGATATTGCTAAGGCCTTTGCTAATCCATATAGAAACCTTCACGCAGTATATCAGCTACTATCAATCTTTTACAATGAGGGATTAGCTAAGCTTGCCGTCAAAACTTTCTTGAAGCTCAAACCCCAGGACTGTGTCCATTACAGCTGGTGTTGCTGTGTGCAAGCAATGCCAGTTCCTATCCATTAATGCACACACTGTATAAACAGCACAATGTGCTGCATTCCTCAGAGCTAGGAGCTCAAGATCCCTGGCTCGAACATAAATAACAAGGCACTCAGGAACATATTTGATGTTGATATCCATCTCCGAGGACCAAGAGAAAAGAAGCACGCACGCGCACAAACACACACACACACACACACACACACACACACACACACACACACACACACCCATCAACACACTAAGACACAAGCACACAGCGACTCAGGATCCTTATGAAAATAAGTTTCGGCCCAAATGGATCTCCTGTAATTGGTTTCAGATAGCGAGGTCAAGAGAAAGCCGATACAGGCACTATTATGTGAAACAGGGGGAGAAACACGAATGTTTACACAGGCACTCCCCAGCTACATTAATAGCCCAGCAGAGCTCACCGGAGATGGAGTGAGAGACGGGCGAAAGAAACATATGTCAGCTACGCTCCCCCCTCGTACGGTCTCTGTTTAGACTTAATACAGCAGTAATAAAAAACACATTACAATGCACCTTTGTGAGAGCCATTCCCTGGTCTAAAACAAGCATGAAGTACATTAGCAGCCAGCCGCAGCTTGGCACATCATTACAAACACGTCGCCATTCCTCCAGACCACCACTTGAACCATGCCTTAATAGCCAGATATAGCCTGCATAGCTGTGACTAAAGGTATTAAAAGAAAACACAAACTGGAATAAGATAGCATGCAAGACGAATTACCTCCCGAGAGTCAGGGGTACTCGATTTGTTTGCGAAAGGAATTCATTCCAAGTGATTTGGGTTCTTGGAAACCCAAGATGGGCTCACTAAAGGAGTCAGGAAGCAATCAGCAAACAAGTCTGTCTCTTTAGCTGATAGTTACAGTTGCTGTGATAGATTTTGGCTTGATATCTTTTCATCTTGATAGCTATAGTTTAAACAGATGCTCAAGTGATTGTCCCGTACCCTGTAAACATTTCACATGGTCAGTCAATCAAGGACATAAAGTGAAGCAAGAAATATAGAAGCTTACTTTTATTGTTCGTTTAACCAAAGTTCAGAACTTGGAGTAGGAAATTTTGAAACAGAAAGCAGCCTCAACTGGCAACACAGAGAAGGGACCTCAGCCCTGAGTATTTCAATATGGCTGCTCACATCAGCAACAGTAATAAAGTAAAGCAAGTGCAATAGCTTAAGAGTAAACAGCATACATACAAATCACAGCTAGCTAAATATAAAACATGTGGACTAGAAATCAGTTTATAGGCTGTAAGTGCTTGGGTAGTGCAAAATAAACTAGCTATTTGTGACAGGGTTCAAGTATTCTCATTGTGTAGCACGAACACTTTGGGGTTGGTAATGACGCAATTTCAGCTTCAGCCTTCACAATTGCAATGTGAATCAAGTGAGTCAAACACACCGTTCACTAACAGAAAATACTTTTCTACAAAAGACCTACTTCCATTAGCCTGAAAAATTCTGCCAGTTTTAGTAAAGCGTCCGGAAAGTAATGGGGAAAATTTGACATCAGATATTTAAATTCTTCAAAGATGATGGCTAGCTTGCTCACCATTTGCGGAGACTTAGGGCCCTCAGTAGATAGACAACAAGGTGTTTAATGCACTATTGTGTCAGCTGGTCCTACTTTTATACTGGTGGCCTTGCTTAGATGTAATTATTTTGCTTCACACGTTGACGTCATTTGTTTTTGTGCAAAGGTGTTAACATTACAGTTTGCACAACAAAGTACCTTTAGTTATACAAATTACAGCATCTAGATGTCTACTGGTGTTTAGATGGGTGTTATTTGCTTGGACTTGACTTTCAAAACATGTGTAATCAGCTTTCAATCAGCTGATCTAACGGACCAAGCTAGTTTGGAAAATCCACAAACCTTTTACATTTACGTCATTTAGCAGATGCCCTTGTAGAGAGCGACTTTTATTACAGTCTTACAATCCAAGCAATTGTGGGTTAAGGGCCATGCTCAAGGGCCCAAATGTGGCAGAGGTGGGATTCGAACCCTGGACCTTCCGCTCCATAGTCCAGTACCTTAACCACTAGGCCACCACAGTCCCATATACTTATCAAATACAGAGCTCACCCTGGCACTTTTTTGCATCATGATCCTATATTGTACAATGTATGTCCATGATACACCAATTATAACCAGTTCAGTTAGCAATCTTAGCTCTTGTTGTTGCATATGTAGGACTGAAGAACAGGTAGATAAAATAGAACAATTGGAAGCACTTTTACAGAAAGGTTCATACTGTTGATGTCGTTCCATCAGCCACTGACAGTATGTGATGCACGGTGTATAAAAGTGTATGACCTAACATTATTGAGTGAGTACATGGTTGTCATTAGCACATAGTTTGCATAGGATGTGGCATGCTTGATGGCAGACTACAGTGGGAACCCCATTCTGTCAGCTTGAATGTCTCCAGACCTGTTGACAGCGCAGGTATGTTATCCTGCTTATCTACTCAGGACGGAAGTACAGTCCGGGAGCTCAGACCTTTTATAAGGCCAGCTGGACATGCTGCCACAGAAAAAAAAAACAAGGAACAAACAGAACGTGCAAACAAATCCGGAGTGATTGGCTGATTGCCTGCACAGGCTGTGTAGATCCAAGGCCTAGTCCTCCATGCTACAATATTGACAGTATTTGTTATGTAAGCATGTTCAGGACACAGGAGTCAGATGGAGAGCCAAGGCACACATGAATATAAAAACACATCTCAGGCTACAGATTTCTTACACTTTACAGGAACACCCGAGGAAATAACAGTCATTGCCACTTCTACACATCCCACATGATGCTCAATAGTTCCAGAGAGACATCGATGAGACAGATAACCATCAGTTTGTCTGTAAAGAGGGTGGGTTTATAAGCCTCTAACCTACAATACTGTGCAGAAGTACTGTACCCTGGATCCACTGAACCCAAAATTTTCACCACATAGAAGTCAACTGATATTCATTTCAATCTTTGTAGGCTTTTGCATATAATAGCCTTTTACCCTGCTCCACTACAAAAAATTAGTTCGCTGGCTGCTACCCTTGCAATTCCTGGTCAAGATTATTCCAACTGTAAAAGGGTTTGACCCTTTGGGATTCCAATGAAGCTGCCAGTTGTTATTATTACGCAACTTTAATGAGAAGTCACAGTAAATACGCCTCTCTGAAGCCTTTAGAAGCTGTTTTTTCATGTTTCCAATTTTTTTTAATAGTGCATACAAATATTCTGTATTTTCAGGCTGTATTATAACAGAGACTGAGAAATAATTGTATAAATCAATTATATATCTAATCTACTGATGGTCTAAGACTTTTGCACAGTACTGCATGTAGGCTCAATACAGATGAAAAGAGTAATACAATTTCACTAGCTCCACTGACTCAAAATAAAAACGTCTAGAGCAAGTTTAAATATTTTTGTGAATGTTGTAAATACCAGGTTGTTGACTTGGTATATTATTTTGTAATGAAGAATAAGACACATTAAAGTGATTTACAGTTGACCCAAATACCCTAGGCTGTCCACTGGGTTGATGAGCTTTTCAAAAAAGGAAGAAAAAAAAAAAAAAAAAAAAAAAAAAAAAAAAAAAAACAACAATCCTACCATCTATACTCCAAAGTATAATTCCACACAAGCCTCGTCTACGGTAACTTCTAAAAGGAGGCATCAAGTCTAGAAAAACAAAACCAAAAACTAAAAACAACAGAGCCTAATGTCATCCAATACAACTTGGGAGGCTACCAAGAAAGTTGTGTCAACCAGTGATATTGCAGTGGATTGGAAGTCAGAGCTATACGGTAAAGGAGAGTGAAGGAAGTGAAAAGAAAGTGGAGAGGGAGAAGAGCTATCAGGGTATTTGTTAAAGCAGACTGTTTTTCAGCATGTTTTTCTCCTGTTGAATGTCACGCTTCCCCGACAAGAGAAAAGGATATCGGGATAATGAGCATTTTTATGTATGACTCAATAAATCAACTGAGTGTGTGGTGCGCAGGCCGGTCCGTGGAGACTCGGCCTTGACTGCGGGCCGAAGCGCAAGCTAACCAGCAGAACAATGGGCTTCTGTGTGTTGCTCTGGCTGCTTCTACTACTTTTTCTCCTCTCTTTATTCCTCTCCCTCTTCCTCTCCCTCTCAATCTTCCACTTGCTCCTTCAATGCCATGATTTCGTATTTATGTATTCCCCCTCACTGCACGCTCTCAGATCTCTTTTTCTTTCCACCTTTTCTCTTTCTCTCTTCTACTTGTTTATTGATTTTCTAGATTAAGAAGCCCAAGGAGAGGGATTGTAACACACAACCATGAAATTATTTTAGGGTGTGCTTATTTGCCTTTCCCTTGCATCTATTTGGCCTGTGTCTGTAGACAATTATGCTTCCCCAACCCAGACTCAGGTGCTAATAATGAAGGACAAATAGAATCATATGTGTAAACTTCCCCTTCTGATGAAAATTTATATTAACTTTCTGCCACTGTAAACACAGAGGCATAGCACCGTCCTCCCTGGTGAATTGGTGATGAATTCAGTCATTTCTACCCCAGGAAGATGTGCATTTAGACGAGGACTAGAGGCAGAGACAAAGTGTGTATGTCTGTGTGTGTGTGCGCGGGGAGGGGGGGGGAGGATTGTTACTGCCCTCTTTGTATAACCTCATGCTTATTTTTCCAAGTGCAAAAAGACAACACACAGGTCTGGTCAGACCATCATGGCGAGTGTGTGCTCGCATGTGTCTCTGTGCCAACAGATTTGTATGGCTATGTGTATGTGTGACTAGAGCAGTCTCACACTGGGGAAGTTTTGCCAGCAATAACAGGCCAAACAAAACAGGCTTCCATCGTTCACTGCGCCCGCAAACATTCATACACTTCCCGCTTCATGCAGACATGCTGTTATAGATGGCTCTTCCGAATGACCACCACACATATGTGATGGAACACATATAATAGTTTACAGTATTGCCAGCAACCTGTGGAGAGAATTAGGCTGTAGAGGCCCTGTACTCAAAACAACATCTGTAAGCGATAGAAACAGCAAAAAAAAAAAAAAAAAAAACGAGAGAAAAGTGCAGAGCTGGCAAAAGAGACCCTGCTTTCCCAGTCACTGTTATTTTACTTAATTACTTCTGTAATCAGAGTCATTTAATGTTGTTTCACGGGTTTTGTCAGTTTTACTGACTGTCTAGGTTACACAAGTGGCAACCCGTCTTACACACACTGGCAGAACTGTCTCAATGCATTTCTGTGTCTCTGTCACTCGGTTGCTTATGAAATTCAATTTATCCTCCATGCACTTCGGCCGGCTTTAGTAAAGCTCTCACTTTCAACTGGTGTACAGCAGAGGGGTTTAGATAAGGTGACACACAGGGACATTCAGGATTCTTTTATCTGCCTCCCCTAAAAGCAATCCTTTACAAAGTCACAACTGAGAATTCGACTATCTGCTGTATCTGCTGGAAAAATAAGGCCGAGCTTGGCACATTTACTTACAAAATCACCCATTACAAGAATAAACGGCTAAAGCTAAAGGGACAATGGAATGAAGAAGTGAGCAAAAAGAGCGGGACCTGGCAACACCCACTTCCCCTCCATTATAGTGTGCACTTGATCTGCTCTGTTTGTCCTTCAAGTGATTATGATCCATCTCCTTTTCACAGATCCACGCCACTGAGCGTCACACAGTCGGAGGAATACCTCTTAATAAATGTTGCATTACAGGCAGAGTAAGAGTACTACACACTTCATTTAAAGTGAGGCCAGCAGAAAGAGCAAAGTGGGCCATGTTCTTTGGGTTCTCTGTGGCTGATGGGTTCAGGTTAGATGAAGTTGTTTTCTCTAACCGGATCTTGTCTTTGTTGATAAGCGCTTAAACAGGCCTAGGATTAGAGGCACCTGGCCAGGGGCAAAGAGCAGATTCACTACAGCACAGGAGGAAGCTGCCAATCATGGCTGTTGACAAAAAACAGTGTTTGCAACCAGTATCAATACCATTCTACGTGACTGCTGGGATTATGGTATACAACAGGTAGCTGAAAATCAAGGTCCTAGTGTTGATGATTAGGCCAAAGAAATTCATTTTCAATTCAGGGCATAACACTTTTCCACTAATAAAAGTGATACAGGTGTTTTTTCCTACATACATTTACTGCATTTTCTGGTTGTTTCTAATAAAAAGACAGAGACTTAGACCAGTTCTAAAACAATGGAATATCCAATCTAATGGTGGCTTAAGACTTTTGTACAGTACTGAAAAAACCATGCATTTGTCTTGATGCTGTTTAGTTCTTTTTTATCTCGCTTGCGTAGTTTGCTGCTTATTACCTAATTTAAGAGCTGTACTGACTGCCAAATATCAGCAACAATGATGCATGCCAGTGTAGGATCTTGTATCTTGCATCTTGTGTTATAAAGTAGTTTGCAATTTTATGGTTCGCCAACCAAGTGCAAGAAAACAGCTGTGCCACGTTTAGAAGGGTGTCAGTAAGCATGATCATAAATTATTTACCAGACAAATGGAAACACTTGCATTATACATTTAACAGTTGTATAATACATTTTAACATCCATCGTCTGTTTGTTACTGTGAGTAATGACAAAGTCAGTCAGTGTCACAAGATGCCAGCATTTTTCAAGAAAGCAGTGATATAAATCATCTTTCAGCTGCTCCTGTTAGGTGTTGCCACATCGTCTTTTATGCCAGGTGCTCTTCTTTTTGTAACCCTCCCCATTTATCCGGAACTCTGTATGGATGGGGTTTTCAAGTAAACGCACTACTTGACCTTCACGTTGTAAGGCCGAACTGAGACTCTTCCCACTGGCCCAGAACCCAGGCTCTCCGACACTGGCATTTCCAGCAGCTGGCTCTACCTACTGAGCCACTGAGGCTGCTAGCCAACTCAGACTGCCATGACATGTCTTAAAACATTGTTGGGATGTAATGTATTAATATACTCATACCATACTGCTAATCTTAAGCAATGGAAACACAACTATCATGACCATCAGAGATTCCCTGATTGGCCCTAGGACAAGAGCCTTGATCGCTCAATCGCAAGTCACTTTGAATAAAAGCAACTGCCAAACAAATACATGTAAATGTCTTCCTTCATTGCATTTAACGGTGATTCATTGTACTGAACTATGCTTGACCGATTTACAAGCTCTGCCAAAGACGCCATCTCTGTTAAATGAAATCTGTGTGTGTGTGTGTGTGTGTGTGTGTTGGGAAAGCCACGTGTGTGCTTGTGATCATGGCCAAGTCACACACATGGAGATACTCAATCTGTGGGTCAATAGTGTGTGTCTGTGTCAGTATGGCTGAACCACTGCTCGTACAGAGTTACCCAAAGGGGTCGATCAAGCGACTCCATACCCTCAGATGTAAATACCTTAACCTTAATTACCATGCTCTGACCTCCGAGGTTGTGCTGCGGAGACGCGGAGAGCAATACAGCAGGCTCGCTCCCCAAAAGTAATTGCGCACATCCCTTTACTGAAGAAATATGTGCTCAAGCCTGCACAGGAGAGCAAAATGTGATCCAGTTTTATCACTCTTGGTGCGCTGGGGGAAAAAAAAAATGACCGACAAGAAATGAGATAGGGTTCTACAAATACAGTACAAGAGCAGGTTGATCTTATCTGCACTACAGGTGAAGACAAACTATTGTTTTCAGTCCATTTACCTGAGTGTCAGGCTATCATTAGACAGCGGTGGTCCGGCGCATCATCCAGTCAAGGTGATGGATCTCTTCAGTCTGTCTGAATGAGTGCTCGGCTCCAACAAAGATCAACGGAGTTAATAGCACAGCATCTAGCCAGCGGAGGACCAATGAATCTCAGTCAGGGCTAGCCTGGCTACTTGTGAGGCGGCAAAGAATCTCACTCTGCATACACTCTTGATCTATGCGCTCGTCTTGTGAATGTTCTGATTACAGCACTGGGTGACCTTTTGAAAGAGCTAAAGGAGATACAGTTATCTCCAGGTCTGACATGCAGCAGCCATGAATCAGTTCTGAGATTTAGAGAGAGGACAAAAGAAAAAAAATCTGTGTGCCAGGTGAAATCGTACAGACTAATGAAGATGCACACATACATAAACATGCAGATGTGTGTCCAGTCGTTTCCTAAATCCAGTCCATTAATTGGGTCTAAACTGCCAGGACACACCCAGTCTCCACAAACAACAGCCATTCGTGCATGCCTCATGAGACTTATAAAAAGAAGGCAGTGTGAACAAAGCCCCCCCCCCAAAAGGCCTAATCTACATCTTTCATTGAATCAATAATGAAAATTCAGAAGAAATGCTTCTTTTTCAATTTCATGCTGAAGGAGCTCAAGTTAGTGGGTGTAATCTCTCCTAACAAGAAAATTTATCACTGTGTCGTTCACTTAGTCTGCCCATACGAGACATAACCCGCTTTTTTATATATAACGGCTTTTCCTGTGCTTTGATTAATGTGTCAAACGCATGCTTCCAATGAGAAAGACACAAGTTAAAGGCTTAATAAATGAAAAAAACTACCATATACAATCTCCATTAAAAAGACATGGCACATTATTTACAGTGTAACCACTATGTGCAGGCATATAAAGAGGGTATAAAAACTTGGCCAGAGATGGTCAGAGGGCAGAATAGTCCATAACGTGCAGTACTAAGACCTAATTATTTTATACATAGATATATTCATTATGCAAATTGCAAATTACAAATTAGTAATGTGTGTAGAACCTCTATATGGTAGATATTTGGAGGAAATCTAGTATTGTTTGAAGCATTACAACAGTGCATGACCACACACTATTCAATGTGTGCTGTCGTAAAACTGGGAGAATTTGAGATCATTTCCGAGGAGAAAAGGCCAACGTTTATGCATGAGTGCAAAACAGGCCTAGCAGGCGAATTCATTTCGCGGGAACATACATCAAATAACTTCTGGTAAATACTCCTGCAATAACAATCACATTTCAATTGAAACGGAGCCGGCATTGGAAGACTCAAGCGTGAAACGAATATCAGCTTAGCGTCTAGTCAAGCATGAAGCATCGCACACAACAGTAATGCATGCACTGCATATGATGACAATGTTTCCTTATCACATAATACACCCAGCACACTCCCCCGTCCACACACACACAAGCTTGCCTTGCTATCCTTGTGAGGACTTTCCTTTGACATGAATGACGACAATGAAACATGACTGCAGCTAATGAATGCTAAATCTAAGCCTAACCTTAACCTCAGTTACCCAAAGCAAGTGCTTTGGTCCTTGCCAAAAAAAACAAACAAACAAAAAGAAAAGAAAAGATATTTGGACTGGAAAAATGGTCCTCACTGGTCATAATTCCATTTTTTTAATTTATTTATTTTTTATCGCAGGGTCTTTTGATCCTCAAAAGAATAGCAAGACAAGGGGTACACACACACACACACACACACACACAATGTTCGTTTTCTATCATTGTGAGGACTTTCCACCAGCATAATATTACTGTAGCTAATCAATGCTACATCTAATCCTACATTTATTCTCAGCAACCACCAAACCAAATCTCAAAAGGAAGTTTTACAAAAAAAAGAAATACAAAAAGAAATAAGAGACTGATTTTTTATTGATCATAATTTACCCCCCAAGTAAGTCCGAACTTTCTATTCTTGTGATTCAGTCATTTATTGGATAGAAAAAACCTAAATAAAAGACTGATACAGCACGAACCGAAACACACATCAAAAATGTGCAATAACTACCAAAGAAGTGCAATGTGCTTTGAATGTTACTGACATTCCAACACAGTCACCTGACTCAAACCAATGATTGTTTATTAGAGCACTTCAAGACAGAAAGTTCTTTGCAAGATGCTCTTTGCAATATTATCAAATCATGCTGTGGATTTATTTTAAAGATTCTACTTTTCACTCAAATCGTTATCTAGATTATACAGATTTGAGTAAAACACAAAATAAAAAACATTTCACTACTGGATTCAGCTCAGACTTGTATTGTCCACTGTACATAGTTGGCAGTGAATGTACTGGGAATGTATTTAACCTACACCTACTGTAGAATATGTTATATATGTGATAACTTGGTAAAGGATAAAGATATCCTGTCCATGGTGACACAAATGAAAACCAACTCCACTTCAAAACCAGTGACGCAAGCCCTTTAGGCAAAAACACCCATGGTTTCAGGATAAAATCGCAGGCTAAGTGTCGCGTGCATGTGTTTGAAAATCCTCTTGTGTATTTGCGAGGTGAAGCCGGGCTTATTTACCGCATTTGTTCGAAAGCCTGAAAGAGGTACGGGGCTGAGAGGCTCTCTTACATATGTATTTGGTGTCTGGGAGCAGTGGGCTGTAAGTGAGCCAAATGCTCTTGCTCTTTCCTCCCACGATATGTAATCAAAGTATTCAAGTGTAAGGTGGCACCGAGTGACAGTGTTCTTGTTGCATAGTAAACAGCGAGAAATGCAAGAGGAGTAACAATGATACAGAAAGCAGGAAAACAGCTTCTGCACCCCTGCTCTCATCTCCTTAACCAGATTTACATCGTTTTAATATTTGTTACAGAGCAGAGACGCACACACAAACATCCCTGGGCAGGCGTTTCACAGGCTGATTTGTTACTATTCATGGTCGGTGCAGAGAGAAACTGTAATACTAGACATGCTTGTTAAATTCACAAGGCTCCAAAGCTGCCTTCTAGCAAATCTTACAAATCCTGCCTCTTGGTTGTCAGCTTAAGACCCTCGGCATATGCATATACGGGTTTTTTTTAAGCTCTGTTAAATGGATAGCAGTATCGCATTCTGTCACTGACAGAAAAAAAAAATAAAAATTCGGCTTGCGCTCAGAATGGCCCCTTATCCGGCATGCGCTTGCTCATTACTCTGATGCATGCAGAATAGTGTGAGGCCTTACACCTGGAAATACCAAGCCAAACCTTCACTACTCCAAATGACAAATTTTAAGTGTGAGCTCCTCGGAGTACGGAGGTGCATGTGCGAGCAGTCTCACGCCTTTAAGACACTGCTTTAATAGGATGGGTCAGTGTATAAATGCGCAGCTATTGGGGGCAGACAGAAGCCTCAGCCGTTAAGGCTCTATAGATCCAGTGTCATTAATTTCCTCAGGCAGGGCAGTTAGGAGGAATAAAAGGAAATGAGCTGAGAAGTGGCCATTGATCTTGACCCAGAGTGCCTGTTTGAGTTTTATTTACTCAGTGAGATTAACCCTAATCGCTAAACAGAACCCACAGGGCCACATAAACTGCAACAGTGCATCGGAAACGCATGGACAACCTCAAATATACTACATACATTCATCCACTGATAATGTCATATGGCAACACTTGACATTTTCACAACACGCCATATGCATTACCGCATTCAGTTGTGTGGAGATTTTACTAACAACTTGGCAAACTGTGACAATACTGTGGCACACCATGGTATCAGAGCTGTTTAATGCAAGGGTTATAAGTAATTCAATATTTCAATGAGAAGGAAGACAAGAAATAATGAAGCATGCTTACTATTTGAATTAAATTTCATGTGGATCAAATCTCGCCTATGCCAAGCTGCCACTGTTGGGTCTTTGAGCAAGTCTTTGAACCTACATCTGCTTGGACCGTAGGATTGTATCCATTGTAAGTTGATTTATAAGGGGATCACAGATCTTCTAAATAAATGCACAAATAAACAAATGTTGCTGTTGATTACTTTACGTGTTTTAGTGGGTAGTGCAGGATTGGGATGACACAATGGTACGACAGACCCAAAATTTGTGTGCCAAGCCATATCTGGATGTGGTTTATAATGTTTACGTTGTACCTCACAACGGGTCTTAAAAAGTGTTGCCTGACTATAGAGAGCAAAGACACACTGTACACAACTCATCATTTAATCAAACTCACATTCACATTTCTACCATTAAGCAGCTAATTACATGTAAATCTTTTCTTGCAGCTTTTGTAAAAAAAAGTGATAAAATAATATAAAGGACAGTATTTTCATTCTCTCTCTCTCTCTCTCTCTCTCTCTCTCAAAAATTAAGTAAAAATACATTGTCCCCTAATTAAATAACTCCACGCGCACACGCGCACACACGCACACGCCTCACATTTTCCCCCAATGTCTACATGGGCTGGTTCTTGCCCTGCACCCTGTGTAGCAGGTTAGACCCTGGCTTCCTACGATCATGAATTAAATGAGGCAGGTATGAAAATGAAGCTGTGTGTAATTTTACCTAGCCCTGCGCATTTCAGCAACATTAGCTTTGCTAACTTTAACATCCCCAGGCACGGTTTTATTTAATAAATAGCACAGTAGTGTGTGCGCGTGTACGTGTGCTCCACCTGTGATTGTCTTTGACCTGCAATGCTCTCAGTCACAATGGAACAGAGCTGCTCAAGCATAAAATGGTAGTAAGTGTTTGTTTCCAGCAGATTTCACCCTGACTCCATCTCACGCTTTGTCTCTTCCTCCCCCGCTCACTGTCTCTTGCCCCTGTCATTCTTTCCATGTCTCTTTCAAAACTGCAGCTTGACATTTCGCCAGGTCTCGGGAGAGCTGGATGTGAAATGGAGTTACTACAGCGGCCAAACTGTAAATTCCATGCAGCCACATGCAATATACCTTAAACACAGCTGACCATCCAGGTGTGCAGCCTTAGCGCTGCATATAGTGAACATACAATTGTGTGGTAAATAATATGCAGTGTTATCTGGAAAGTGAAGCAAAAAACACTGTCATTCCACACCCTATCTTACGGTTTCATCGCCTGGAGTACACCAGCTCTGTATGTCAATCTTGAATGTACTATACAGCAGAGAACATCTAAAGATAGAAAAATGTTAATAATAAAAACGGAGAGCTCAATAAGTAAGTATGATATGAGCCAGTGGCACTTTTGAAGAACGCCAGCCCAGCAGAAATGCACGAAACCCTGCGTGAAAAAAAAAAACTGCCTCTGTGTGTCATTTTTCTTCCTTTGATCTGAGATTTACTGAGAACAGCAATAGTCGAGTTTATATCCCTGTGTGTGTGTGTGTGTGTGTGTGTGTGTGTGTGTGTGTGTGTGTGTGTGTGTGTGTGGGTGTGTGTGTGAATGTGTGTGTGTGCGAGAGAGAGAGAAAGAGAGAGAGTGCGTGTTTTTGGTGTGTGTGGCGGGGGGTGTC